>JADLZL010004551.1:0-24751 GCA_015844335.1 Chrysopogon serrulatus | reverse complement strand
TTTTTTAACAAAAATATTTAGAGATATAAATATTGCACGTATTTTCTATAAATCAAGTCAAACTTGTGGCACGCATCCCACGGTGACGATTATTTAGGGACGGAGGGAGTATATCTTATGATAACTTTTCTAAGTTTTCTTTGCTAAGGGACTAGCAAAGGTTAAGCTTAGGGGAGTTGTTGACAAATGTTATTGTACGAAACCAACCATCAAGTAGCCATGAAAAGGATGCAATTGTGATCACTAAAGTAGATATAGGGTTTACATTGATAGAATTCCACAAGTTTTGGTGTTTCACTTGCTTTTCGCAGCGTAAACCGAAAAAGACGCAATCTGCGAGCTAACGTAGAACGGGAAAAATGATAACCGCAAAGAAACACGTAAAACATTCTAGAAGAGACGAGAAGGCACCACGCCGAGCCGAGGGCCCGGAGGCCACCAGGCCAGACCCGGCGGTTCACTCCACCGCCTTTGAGGGTCAATCTCAGCCGCATGTCAAAGTCGGTTTCATCCGATGGCTCACGATCATCACCCAGGGCTATAAAAGGAGGGCAGGACCCCCTGGGGGAGGCATATTCATTCATTCCTCATTCAAAGTCCAATCATCATCAGCCAGAAACCCTAATCAGAGCTCCTTAGCTAGGGCCTAGATAGCTAGTTAGAACTAGAGGGAGGCAAGTGAAGGATTGGATTCCGGAGCCATCAAGAGCTTGGATTTGGTATAGTTCTTACCTCCTCTCACCTTTGTTCTCTATCATTATATAGTTATATGATTGCTACAATTGAATTAATGAATACTTATCTACTCATATTCATAGTTATATTGTTCTTTGTCTATTGTGGTTATATGCTTAGTATAGCTAGATTGACATTGTACTTATTCATAGGTTCGTATAGCGCTCATCTAATTGATTATTGGGTGAGTAGTAAACATTGTGTAAGCATGGTGCTTATACGTTCTTTATCTGCGAACGCACCCTATAGGCCGGACTTGGTAGATCACGGGTGTGACAATCCTGCTCACTACAAGAAATCTGTCTTTTTATGACAAAATTCCTCGTGACGGAGCTTGATTTTGTCATATAATATACCATAGTATGACGCAAAAATATGTGTCGTCATAAATTGATGGGAGCCAGAACTATTTATGACGACAACGTTTATTGTGTCATATAAAGGTACCAAGCTTCGTCATAAATTGTCATACGCCATGAGTCGATTGACGGTTTTATTTTTGTGACGATTCATACGGTTTTTATGTGACGATCGTGAGATCTGCCACCGAATATTTTATCAAATATGATGACCCCCAATGTCATAAAATACCCTAGTAGGAGCTGGACCCTTGACCATGCCTCCCGGGCGCAGCTCTAGGCCTCAGCCCAAGTAAAAATAAAGAAGGGCACGGGTGAAGGAGACGGGCCGGGCCTAAAAAAGCGTAGGGCGGAGAGGTGTTTTTCTTTTTTCTTTCTTTTTTTTTCATTCAGTTCTGGGCCTCAGGCCCAAGTAAAAATGAAAAGGGGGCACGGGTGGAGGAGACGGGCCAGCCTAAAAAGAGTAGGGCTAAGAGGTGTTTTTTTTTTTTTCCTTTCCTTTTTCATTTTAATTTGTAAAATCTATTTTTAGTTTAAATTCAAGATTTATACTTTTATTTCAACTAAAAGTTATAAACATAAAAATTGTACAACTCATCAAGATTTATACTTTTTATTTTGGTTTTTTTATCGACAAAGTTATAGTAACATTATTCATAAATTTTACACCTCTCTCATAGTTTATGGAATTTTAAGAAAGATGTGTAAAATTTATGAACAATGTTACTATCACTTTATCGGATAAATAAATGACTAAAACAATATTTGTAGATTTCAATGAGCTTTACAATCTTGTTGTTGATGGCTTTTTTATTCCAAATTACTTAGTGCCATAAGATTATGTTCGAAGTTCTAATATTCCGAGATCCATGTGCTTCATAGTGTCGTATTGGTCTCAAACTTTTTCTCAGGCTTGTAAATGTCCTATGTAAAGCAACCACCAAGTTTAAGAATTTTCTGAATTGGTTTAGTACTTTTTTCAGTTTAATTGAATTTCCACGCGACTTCATCGAGTAATTATATGTTGAACCGAGTCTACCCCGAAAAGATCCGAATAGTGCCAAACTTTGCCAAATGGTCTCTTGTGCCTTAGGAGACAAATCTTTCTCGAGGTCGATGCAGAATCCTAGTGTTTTCTATCTATAATTCACCATATTTTGTCTCACGCAAAGACGAAGAAAAATATAATAATACAAATAATTATCAAAAAACCTAAGATCTTGTGTGCGATCATATTTTGAGTGTAGATGATTGCCAAAAATTCAAGCCATCTCGACATAGACGGAGCGTACATGTTTCACAAAGGTTTATGGAACCTTTAATCGAACTATGACTATACACTTAGGTTATTCGAATTTCGAGGTCCATATGCTTTCCAAAGGTCGTATTGGTCTCAAACTTTTTCTCGGGCTTGCAAATGCCATGTGTGAAGCAACCACCAAGTTTCAGATTTTTCTGGATTGGTTTGGTACGTATTTTAGTTTAATTGAATTTCCACGCGACTTCACCGAGTAATTATATGTTGAACCGAGCCTACCCCCGAAAAAGGTCCGGAATGGTGCCAAACTTTGCCAAATGGTCTCTTGTGCCTTAGGAGACAAATCTTTTTGGAGGTCGATGCAGAATCCTAGTGTTATCTATCTATAATTCACCATATTTTGTCTCACGCAAAGATAAAGAAAATATAATAATACAAATATTTATTAAAAAAACCTAAGATCTTCTCAGGGATCATATTTAGGTATATATGACTACCAAAAAAATTTAAAGCCATTTCGACATAGGTGGAGTCTACATGCTTCACAAAGATATATAGAACCTTTCATGGAACCATGACTATACACTTAGGTTCTTAGAGATTCTGAGGTCCATGTGCTTTCAAGTTTCATATTGATAGAGCATGATTTTAGAAAATTTTAGGAAAAAAAATCATCATATCCGGAGTTAGTATGAGTGAAAAAGACTAGTTATAAGTTTTAAAAATCTAAGATGTGACTTGGTCAAACTTGGTCAAATGAGGCACTAAATGACCTCAAATGAAAAACTTTTGAATACCATATTTATAGAACTTTTGACCAAAGTTCTATATCTTTTATAAAATCATTTTATTTTATTAAATGTAATTTTTTCGTATGTTGATATTATGATTTTATCAGTTTAATTTATTGAATATCTCAAGAAACTATTTAAACTTATCGAACAAAGAAAACCTCGATTTGCCCAAACTTCGGCGTCGGCCCATTTATACACGGCCCCCCTCACCTTTGCCTCATCCTCGAACCATCGATCAAAGTGAACGGCCAAGATTCTCTTTGTTCCATATATAAACACCCCGCCACACTCCAAACCCTAAGATGCCATTCTCTTTTCCTTGTCTCCCGAGAGCGGATAAAGCTCAACTCCACCTCTCGTTGCTCTTGAGCGGATAACGGGATCTCGCAGTCTTGGCCGCCTCCACGCACGCCATGGTCGAGGGCGCCGGTCCCAACGAGGAAGCGGATCCGCCGCGGCGCATGTCCCGGGCGAGGAGGAAGCGGATCCGGCGAGGCGGGCGCGGGATCTGGTGAGGTGTGCACGAGTTCCGGCGAGGTGTGCGCGGTACTCGGCGAAGTCGGCGGGAGTCCGTCCCCTCGTATGTAGTGTGCTGTACCTTCTATCTTTGCTTTCTCGCTATCTCGTTCTTTTCGCGTGTTCATTCACGGTGTTTGTGGTGTGTAGGTACGCCCAAAGACGGCTCGTGGTCGAGGCCGCCTTCATCACAAGTGGCTCGTGGTGTGCGTGTACTGACCCATGACATTTTCTTTTTTCATTTTATGGTTGATGTTTGATCTCATAAAGACGTAAAGTAGTGGCGTGGTCGGTTGGTAGGATTAGTGTCTGCGTAGTTCTGTACATGTTGGATCGGTGGTCGTGGTGTGCTCGGGCTTCGATTGGTTCCATTTGATTAAGGACCAAGGCGAGTATAGTGGTAGAATGGATTATTTATTTACTGGCTAGACCAACCTTAATTATTCCCCGCATTGCTTACATTAATTATTTGTAGATACATGATTAATTTGGCAAATTAATTTGCATAGCAATGTTTAAGTTAATCTATCCATGGTGACCGACCAAGCGGTGGTAGATTATCCTCTGTACATATAGCGATAGTGATTCAAGACTACTACTCCTACTTAAACTTCTTAATTTATTGATTATCCTCTGATCTAAGCTAGTGATGGTTAACTCCGGTAGCTAACGACTTGTTTAATTTTTCGAGAACCAGGACAAGATATAGTTAATTAAGTGTACTAGCGTATACTCGACCATCCAACCACCATCCAGTCACTAATAGTTGGTAATGATTGATCCGATGGCCTATCCGAACCGAGATAGCCCCTTTATGTTAGTTTAGCATGATCTATCTCAATGTCGGTCTATCGATGGTTTGGAACAGAGAAGGTATCTCTGTAACATCACGTAAGCTTGATTTGGGGTACTTCTCAAAAAAAAAAAAAGAAGCTTGATTTGGGGTAGATTATTCATGTGAAAGCTTGAACTGCTTCCTATGGTTTTTCATAAATTTCTGCATGGATTAGTACAAATGTTCAAGTTCTTATTAGCTTGTGCTACTGAATTTTGTAGTCACCTAACATCTCTATTTTATTACATTCAAAGCAAAGAGTGTGCCTCTATTTTTTTCTAACTGTTATATGTTCTGCAGGGCACATTAAGTCCGAGAGTGTGTGGTTTATAGTTTTGGCACTTGCCTTGCTTTGAACCCCTAAGTGGAAAGCATATTTCACCTAGTCATGTAAGTTTTCCTGTTGTGTGTGCTAGCTTTTCGAGAAGCGAGTGCTCTGTTTGCTCTTCCTACATACATTAAGAATTTCGTATATGAGACCGCACTAGGGATTTTTTTTTTTTTTTTTTCTTTTGTATATTATCACATACATTTATTGCATTTGGTGAGACATTCTCTCAACTATTTTTTTCTAGTTCACGTCAATTACTTCTAATTCCCATTCATGAATAGCACTAATATGTTCGCAATATATGTTGCCATTGTCCAATTATTATCGTGTCATATGGACTAGAAAGTATCTATTGACAATGTCTTGTCAAGTTTTTCAATATGAGGTTGTTAGTTTGGACTGAATGAGATGATTTTTTACAGAATAATAGTTAGACCATTTGTATATATACAATATATTAATTGAAATGAAGGCAGTTCATTGTTAGACCTATTTAAGTTTGTTGCCACTACTTATTTTCTTTTGTGTTCTTTTATTCGGTTGAAAGTTGCAGCAAGCAAGGAGGGAAGTGAGGGACATGGGAGCTACATATTCTTGCAAGGTGCACATTTTTCTACATTGTGGTGAGGACATAGGAGCTCCCTAGGAGCTAACCTATTGCTGGAACTATAAACTATATCTTGTTAGAAACTATATGAACGTATTTGCATATGTAAAGCACAAACTTGTGTGATGTATTTGAACCTTTGCACTATGTAATGTATCATGTATGATATGATATGGGTTGTATGTGAATGATGGTGTGATTTTTATATCTATTATATGACCTGTGCTAAGATTTATCACTGAATGAATATAAAATAATGCATGACGGCTTCTTAACCATGGTTAACTTCCTACATGACGACTTCTTATCGTCATAATAGCAAGCATTAACCAGGGTACATACTCGACATTTGTGACGGTTGGCATATTAGGTGACGCGTTGACCAACCAATATGTGACAGTTGCTATCGTCATTAAATGACAACAATGTATGACGACACAAGAAAACCGTCACAAAAGGTAATCACATTTTGTGACGGTTTTCCGTAGTATCGTCACAAGGTACATTTAGTGACGGTCGATATATGACGACCTTCATGACGGTGGCTTTTCGTCATACCGTTTATTTTGTGACAAATTCTACACTTTTCGTGACACTTTCAGTTTGTTATAAAAGCCTAGATTTTTTATAGTGTGTTGAGTCTTATGTAGTCCAAACCCTATTTATAGGCACAGTAGGGCTTTTGTACGAAGGAAGGGCGTGCTATGTTCTCAAACTTCCCTAGTATGTCCACTATGAATAGATATAATGCTAACCTTAGCTATGACTACTAGGTGTACTGCACTAACCATAATATGCATTGACATGTAGCTAGAAATAACACAGAAATATATCTTGATATTCTACTAGTAACCCTAATGATATAGCTAGGAGTCTCTATCTATTTATGCTGATGATTATATACTTATCTTATCATTTATCTTGTGACTTACCCCTGCATTGAGTAGCGAGTGTAACGTCCCGCCTCCTCGAGGTCGGGCCCGCTTACATCTGACAGCTTTAATAGGACCAATACTACCCTCACAGACCAACACCAGTCTTTTCTCAAGACTTTGTCCTCACTCATGCACACCCGGGAACGAATTCCCGGTCGGTCACCCATCCTGAAATTGCTCCAGGCCAAGCACGCTTAACCTTGGAGTTCTTTCGAGATGAGCTTCCGGAAAAGAAGTTGCAACTTATTGGTATGAGTATCATATTAATCCTATTAAGCCTCGGGTCCCGGTGTTACATCCTCACCCCCCTTAAGCGATCGACGCCCCGTCGATCACCCCCAAAGCCAGAACCTCCTCTTTGGCCACGTCCGTGTGTCCAAGGCCAGCGCATGTGCCATGCTTTGTGACCACGACGGATCCACACCAGCCATGCGCACCATGCTCGCAAGAATCGCGACACACGCGCCCGTGAAACCGCGAGAGTCGGCTCGATACCATTTGTAACGTCCCCGCCTCCTCGAGGCCGGGCCCGCTACATCGGCGCTTTTAATAGGACCAATACTACCCTCACGTGACCAATACCACCAGTCTTTTCTCGCAAGCACTTTGTCCTCACTCATGCGCACCCGGAACGAATTCCCGGCCGGTCACCCATCCTGAAATTGCTCCGGGCCAAGCACGCTTAACCTTAGAGTTCTTTCGAAATGAGCTTCCGGAAAAGAAGTTGCAACTTATTGGTATGAGTATCATATTAATCCTATTAAGCCCTAGTCCGGGGTGTTACAGCGAGGACATGATTATGCCTATCTATTACACTCTAGGTTAACACGCTACCTTTACACGAGAGCCATGTAGACCTTCCTTTAGAAAAATATAAATGACAACCCGTAATACTCCGGGTAAAATGCTACAATGGTATTTGATCTGTGCGCTTGCGGATACTATTTCTATATTCTAAATTACGGCATGATTTAATACCACACCCCTTGGTGTTATGCTGGGGATAATAACTTGGCACTCTAGTAGCGATGCTCTGCTTACAAGCATGTTTAGCGCTGTTGCTAGAAATAACATTAAGAGGTGTCAACTCTTGCGCTAAGTCTAGATAGTTGATTGATATGATTCATGAAGGCTGAGCTGCTATTTATCTTATTCCTAGCATTACTAAGTTCTAGAGGTTTATTTTAAAAATTTAAAACCTACATGATGAGCTCTTGTATGATAAAGTTTGAATTCCTACCAGAGCCAGAAATAATATCTTTAGAGATAGAAAACTTTTTTACATTTAGACTGCTTGCTTTGCATTGAGTTCAGTCAACCTCTGTTTATACCTTATGAGAGTCTTGTCATGCTTTTAAAACCAAGATCACTTACACACTCCAGCCTATATATGCATTATTCCTACCCTAGGAGTAATCGCAATTATTTCTATTTTCATCCATTTTCATCATAGAAATGTTTTCTCCTACACCGGGAGTAAAACATTAAAAATATACCCTATAGGATAACCTATGTTATAAATGCTCTAAGTTCTTACTTTGTTATCTCTCCAATCATTTATTGTATTCAAAGGATGCATGTGGCTATGCAAGACTAAAAAAGAGAAGAAGATGGAGTAAAAGATGGACAAATGTCACAGCAATTAAAACAATAGGTACTAGATTGCCCGCCTCCCTGATTAAATAATGAAAATAGAAATAAAGATAGCCCATATTTTTCCTGCGAAAAGTTCTATGCTTCAAGGAAGAGAGTTATCTTCAAAGAGCAAAAGTAGAATTGGGATTAGCCACAAATACCATATATACACCTATCCACCATATTCCATACACATGCACTTCTTGGTTTGATTGTATGCCTTGATTCGCTATGGATCTATTATTTGACTTTACAACACATGTATTACAAGTATGCCTATCCTTGTTATTGTCACTCCTATAAGCTTCACTATATACATCTTTAGCTGTAGGAGGCATAACATCATTAATGCCTTAAGAGAGAACCATAAATACCACATACACTGAGAGACTTGAGGGTGTCATACAATTAAGCTCTGAGTTTTATTTTGAAAACCTATAAAAACTTTAGAATCTTGGTACTACAAAGAATTTAAGACATAGTGCTTGACTTCAATGTTCAGTCTTTCGATTGCTCAAGACTTATGCAAAGAGCTGTAAAGCCTTATAGTTAAAGGTGAAATGGGTAAGTTTGAAGGATAGAACATTCTTCGTCTAATCCAGAGGAGAATCTCTATTTGAAAGCATGTGTACTTGAAAATTATGAAAACATTGTAGCAGCCTCCCGATGATCCAAATATACCAATAATTAGGCTTAGTTTGTTTGTCAAGGGACCGGCAAAAGGTAAGCTTGGAGGAGTTATTGACGGTGGATAACGTCAACTTTTATTAGAACTTTAGACATAAAAGGATATATGAATACACACTAGTCTAGGGTTTTAACTGATAATTTTCACAAGTTTTGTATATTCTATATTTTCCAGATATTATTCTAGAAAAGCATAAAAGAGGGATTAGAGTGCATAATTATTATAATACTTATCCGTGAAGGCAAAGATCATTATCGGGACGTGGGAAGGATCTAGAAGACACCCGAAGCAACGGGACCGGCGGCGCCCCCAACTTGGGTTTTGCCCCCCTCTTCTGGAAGCTTCCTCCACCGCCTCCCATAATGCATCCTGGCCCTTGGTTAAGTCGGTTTGATCCTGCGGAGCACGTTCATCCCACCGGACTATAAACAAAGAGGCAGACCCCTCCCTAGAGAGAGACCATCATTATTCATCAAGGCCCCAAGCCTTCAAGCATCAAGAAGACTTCTAGCTCATCAAGAGCCTCTAGTTCATAGTTCTAGTTAGTTAGATTAGAAGTAGAGGAGTTTTAGTTCTTCATCGGGATCTGGAGCCTCTGGCGTCTGTCTGGAGCGCAGAGTTCGGTATAGTTCTAGTTCTTTCTTTCTTATTGTATTCTTTATTACGATTGGGGAAATATTATTCTTAATAGTTCATATGTTCTTAATTGCAATAGTCATTGTCTACTTTTATTATATATCTAGTATAGTTGGTTTGATCTTTATTGAATTCATGTAATTGCTCATATAGCGTTTATCCAAACGATCGTTGGGTAGATGATGGACAATATGTAGACGTGGTGTCTAGATATTCTGTTTATCTGCGAGTGCACCCTAATGTGCCAGGTCGTGTGGTAGTTCGCGTAGGTGACAACTGCGTTGATTCCTCTGAAGTCCACCCCCGTATGTAGGCAAGCAGGTACGGTCGCGAAGTTGGGTGATGACTATGTTTCACATCCTTTCTAGATGATGCCCTTTACATGTGATCATGATGTAGGACTAATCTAACAATGATTGCTAGATGTAATTACACTAATTAGAGTTATTCATTGATGTAGTTATAGAATTACCTTACACATTAATTTCTTAGTTTATCTATTAGCTAGCTACGATTATGACTAGAAAGTGCTCTGATGTTTATCTATCATTTATGATGCTTGATTATACTTATCATCTATATTTATCTATATTTATCTTGTGACCTCTGCCTATTATGAGTAGATTAAATGACATTGGTTATATCACTTATTCATCGTATATATAGTTGATATCAATATAATAGATTAGAGTTTAGCCAGTCCTTCCCAGTGGTATAAATATAAATCGACAACCAGGTAGTACTCTAGGTAAAATGCTACAATGGTATAATTATCTGTCCGCTTGCAGAATCGTTCTTAGTTTATATCTATATTTCTGTCTAGTCTCATAGAATAATATATACAATAAACCTGTATTTATCCTTAGCAATTACAATTAGGGATGACAACCTAATTCATAATTAGGGATGTTGGTGATAGATAAAGTGGCTAATTGCTAATGACAAGTTAATTTAGTGCCATGTTTTTCTAATCTCATTAATTAGTAATGACGTTAGAAATACCAACACCCGGGTGTATTTTCCTTAACTAGGTGTGCCTGAGTCACTATCATTAGAGTGACACTTATAATTCTGATTTAATTTGCCTTTATCATTCTAATTTGCTGAACTAGATGTATACACATGCATTTAGTATATTTGTGGTGTACTTTCCTTAATATAGTCAACCGATGGAATCTCATGTTAGAATTGCTTGGATTATTCTTGAGTTAAGCTGGGATTAGTCATTTTTACCCACGATATATGATGTCCATCAACAGGAGTCTAAGGTGCAAATTGGATTATCCGAAGTCATATTTATACTACACATATGCCCGTATCTCCTGAAAATACAAGGGCTACCTATGAGGCACCAGAATGAGCTCCTGGTTCCTTTCCTACCAGCCATCCCTTTACTGCCATCAAGTATTAGATTGCATCTGAAAGAACCCAATCCCTCACTCACGCAATCACTCATGTAGGTATTGCCTTAGTACTAAAAAAAGTAAAAATGCATTGATCATAGATTTCATATCATGGCTAAGTACGACAGATATAGGAGCTCTATATCTTTATCCATTACATTGATTCAATCTTTTTTTTTTGGTTTAGGCTATCTTGGAATTCTGGAGCCACTTCGAAGCCAGGACTCGGCGGCCACAACATGAATGCTAATTTGAACTTCAAGCCGATGAAAAGTGCTATACTGGAGCATTTTCCTTCTAACTTTTTTAACATTTTAACCTTTAGTGTTATTTTTGCATTATGGGTTCTACCTTCGGCTCTGGACCAGCAAGAGGAAGCTCATTATCAAGAGGCAGAGGATACTTATTTTGTGAGCTATTTAAGAGAACCAAATAGCAGAGTGCTCTACTCACTAGCTTTAACATACATCAATTTCTATTTATTTCTCTACCAAAATTAATTTGTCTAATTTGTAATAAATATATTTTTGGTGCTTTCATCATAGCTGTCAATTGAAGGCCTAATGTAGTACCAAGTTACTTGTTAGTTAGTCTTCTAAATCATGGGCTGGTGCTAAATGGTTGAGTCGGTTGTTTCTACGAGAGTTGTGTTGTCCATATATGCAATGAAGCAAAAAGACAATTTTTTACTAATTTATTTGTCTGTTGATTTTGACACTTTTTTTATTCCTATAGAGTTAAATATTTTGATGATCTTGACTATTACTGTGTTTAAAATTTTAAGTCTTCCGTAGCAACGCACGGACATTTGCTAGTATATATAAGAGAGTGAAGGAGGGAACATAGCACTGCTCTCCCTAACAAAACTACTTGACATCCTTTAATTTTTTTTTTCCTTTTAACACGTAACAAGCCGCACAATCACAAAATAGGTCATCTCACTATCATGCTTACGACGAAAGACTACATCACGGCCTCATTAGTCACCACATAAATAAATCTAACGTAAGATCCACGAGCCAAATCAAAACTTTTTCTTTATCTTGTTGTCAAATCGTACTTAATAATTGAAGTTGGAGCCCCACCGTATAGTACCCTACAGGGTGTAGAGTAGACTCTGGATGCATGCACGCACTGCAAGTCTCCTCTTTAAACAATGTGCACTGTTAGTAGAAGGTGACTCACTAGCTAGCCATCCATTTTTCAACCCCCAAAACTGTCGCGTCGCTCTCTACTCGGAACAGATAACAAACACGACGACGAGTAGTCAGATGTCAATTTTTTAAGCCGCCAGCAAGCTAAGATGCCACAAAATGACAACGAGGGAAGATAATGAGGGTGCTGCGTCGTCTTGGTGGAGTATGGAAACATTTTCTATATATATATAATAAAAAATAAATTAAGCTAGGGGTTGTATTTTTTTTTTTTTTTTGCGTACTCATAACTGGTGTGTGCATAGGGCACTCAATGCAGAAACAATCCTATATAGTTTTTTTGCATAATTTTTATATGCATTAAGTACTCTGTTACATACGGATTTGCTAATGTGGCAAATAATTTAATGAGGATAGAGGAGTAAATGGTTTTATAACAGAAATATATGTTACACAGGAAGTAAGATAGAAAGAGACATGATAGGCATATAAGGAAAAAAAAAGACATACGATTATATAAAAGGTTATTTTATAGATATTATTCATTAGAAATATAGTTTCTATGTATAGTGTCTATATTTGAACTGGTAGATATGAAAACTATATGTGGTGTGGTTTTTAGTATCGAGACTGTCCTAAATATGATGGTGTGTGGGCGGTTGGAATGCACTCTGATCCCTTGTATAGAGGAAAATACACCACCGATACATTAACTTAGCTTAAGGTGTCATCTAGATCTCTGAACTTTTAAAGTGATATCTAGAGGTCCCTAAATTTGGCAAAGGGATCTAGGTCCCTAAACTTTCAATGCGATCACCGCAGGTCCCTAAACTTGGCAAGAGGTGTCATCTAGGTCCCTAAACTTGACAGAGGGTGTTATCCAGGTCCCAAGTACTGTAGCTAATTCGGCACAAAATTTTTAAAAAGAAAATATAATTTCGGGGTACTATAGCTACAATCTATAGAATATTCTAAAAATTGTATCTTTTTTTAAGACCTCGGATGAAGATAATTTATATATTAAAATTATAGCTCTTGACGAGATCTACAACTTTCTAGTTTTAAGTTTTTTTAATTTGAGGTCACTAAGATGCTTAAAAAAACTAAATAAAATTTCAGCAATATATTAATCATATAAGCGCTTGTCGCCTTGGAAAAATCATTTCTTTCTTATATGCTATCAAATTGAGATACTTTCTATATGAAAGTTGTAGCGCTCAACGAGCTAGTTTTGAGTTTTTTAATTTGAGGTTGTCAAGATGCTTAAAAATTAAAAATCTAAAACCATTATGCATGAACTGAAATCAATGGTTTAATTTTTTTTGAGCATCTTGACGACCTCAAATTAGAAAACTCAAAACTATAAAGTTATAGATCTTATCGAACGCTACAACTTTCATATAGAAAGTATCTCAATTTAATAGCATATAAGAAAGATATGATTTTTTGAAGGCGACAAGTGCTTGTATGTGATTAATATACTGCTGAAAATTTATTTAATTTTTTTTGAGTGTCTTAATTACCTTAAATTAAAAAACTCAAAACTAGAAAGATGTAGATCTTGTCAAGAGCTACAATTTTTATATAAAAATCATCTTCATCCGAGGTCGTATGAAAAAAGATATAATTTTTAGAATATTCTATAGATTGTAGCTACAGTGCCCCAAAATTATATTTTCTTTTTAAAAATTTTGTGCCGAATTCGCTGTAGTACTTGAGACCTGCATGACACCCTTTGCCAAGTTTAGAGACCTAGATGACACTTCTTGCTAAGTTTAGGAATCAGACCTGCGGTGACCGTCTTGAAAGTTTAGGGACCTGGATGATACCCTTTGCCAAGTTTAGGGACCTCTAAATATCACTTTGAAAGTTCGGAGACCTAGATGACACCTTGAGCCAAGTTGATGTACCGGTGGTGTATTTTGCTCCCCTATATATAAGGTCGAGCCAGCACATAAAATTTAATAAAATTTTTAAAAGGCCAGGTCAAAGGATCGATGGTCTGGTGAAGTTGAGCTTTCATTGACAATGGATACCTTCTAATAATAATAACTTACTCGTGTTGTTTGCCAAGGTGATCCATTTTTATTCTAGTTTTTTTTTTTTTTTTTTTTGTAGTTGGTGGTTTATCAAGATTATTTCTCCGTTCTAAATTTTAAGTTGCTTTGACTTTTTTCGATACATAGATTTTGTTATTTATATAGATATGTTACATCTAGATATATAGTAAAATTATTGATATTAAAAGAATCAAAACAATTTATAATTTAGAACTGAGGGAATACAAAAATAAGATATGTGCACGAAGAACTCAAGGATTATCCAAAGGTATATCGGAGGACTCGAGATTTCTCTTTTTTTTTTTTGTGGATGATGGTTGCTTGTTTCTTTAGACATGTAGCAATGGGTCAGCCCATCAACTTTGACTTGTTCAATATTTTTTTCTACTGTAACATTTAGTAACTCTGTTTTTCAATTAAGTATTACTCACTTCGTTCCTAAGGAATATAATTATGGGATCCATACCGGTACTATCCAACTGGCTCAAGTTAACAAAATTTATAGTAAATAGTATTCGTATTTTTCATCTCTAAATAATTTTTATTATAAAAATATATTTTATAACTAATCTAAGATACTTATTTTGCATTATAAGTGTCAATACTCTTTTATATAACTTTGGTCAAAGCTCAAACTGTTTGACTTCTCGAGAAACAAGAATAGTATTCTTTGTAGTTAGAGAAAGTAGTACAGAAATCATTTGTACTGATGACACCTTTTGATTTTGGGTGGAATGGTTATGTTCCACTAATGTCAATTAAGAACCACATGTATAAATATTTACACTGACAGTTGGCTTAAGGCTACCACCAATGTAAACCGATTTACACTGGCAATCTGGCATCATGCTTGCGCAAACCGC
This sequence comes from Chrysopogon serrulatus, assembly GCA_015844335.1. Lineage (NCBI taxonomy): Eukaryota > Viridiplantae > Streptophyta > Magnoliopsida > Poales > Poaceae > Chrysopogon > Chrysopogon serrulatus. The sequence continues at coordinate 9,942 of JADLZL010004551.1, read as the reverse complement.
CATTTGCAAATGATTTTATATAATTCATACACTGGACTAAAAAAATAGACTTCTTTTTACCTTGGAAGAAGCTTGCTAGCGAACCCCCACAAGATTCGGCCATAGGGAGACCATTTCTAGTGGCCGTTGCGGTGTCTGTCTCTAGAAATCCATTATAGACGTGAATGCCTTAAGTTGCTTGCCTTTGTTAAATGATTAATAGAGACAGTTCGGTTGAGACACTTGTCTCCTTCCCTCTATATGCCACATGTATATTAATAGAGACGACACCTATTTGTGTCCGCCTTTGTTAATGAGGAGCCCTATCTCCCAAAATTCCTTTTATGGTAGTGTGAGGAGAGCAAATTGGAGGGCACATGAACTCACCCAGCTAGCAAAAATGACTAGACACTTGGAGTTGTGCCAATTCAATGCTCCAGTGTGTATTGAGCATATATAACAATGTATAAAGCTCTCTATTCTCAGAAAGATGGATGAACCGGGGGCTGCGGTGTGCTGAAATGTGGTGGCAGACAATTGATCACGGGCAAAGGACGGTAGAGAATAAAATGTGGACCCTTTTCAACCTTAATTTGGGCCTATCTTCATATTCTCCTGTCATTGTGATCTTCTCCTGTCCTTGTGATCTTCCCGGCTTTAATTTTGGCCAATGTATGAGCATGCAAATGCTTCGCAGCAAAACATGCATGGACATAATGTGGTGGAAGATGCTGTTCAAGTGGAAATCGAATAAAAAAAGCACTTATGATGCTTGACATGTTTGTTGGGCATGGTATATACTCACCTGAAACTCTCTGAAAGATACATTTCGATGTCAAGCGATCGACCGACCATCAACGTGTACAGGTCGTTGGCAACAGTGACACACATCGATCATATCATGTGGTGCACAATGGAAACGGTATCGTTGTTGCCATGGAATTCCACCAAAAATAGTTCAGGCGATCATGACTCATATTTTCTTTACCCAAGTAATTATTTTGAACGGTAAGCTATTTTTTTTTTTTTTACAAACGGCAAGCTATTTCTATCTCTATATCATCAAAATTGGGCAAAATAATGAAAGGAGCTTCTAGTTAAAAACAATAGAATTAGATCGAATTGTAAGACGATGTAACTACATAACAAATAGCAATATATGAATGCATTCTATATTTCTTATACATTTAAGTAGTAATATTTGTGTTTATAGTGGAGATGGCATTCAGAGCCTATATTAAGGGCTTAATGAGATGGTATGACTATTTGCAGAGAGATGATGTGGATGCTTTGCATGTTGAGATAAAATTTATAGTGAAATTAGTTTTATTAGATATATATAGATAGATTATTAATTCTTATTCTATAATTGTAAGAACGTTGCTACTTTTGAGAACCCATGTATTATAATTTTTTCTTTTGACATGGAAAAGGTTTCCATTAAAGTGAGGCTAGCATAATATCAGCTGCCACTGAAAGGATCACATCGGAGGAACCCGCAATTCGTAAAGCACACATCCACCTGAACTGAGCACGTAAATCCCTGGTGTGTATATACCACCTATCGTTGAAAGGTTACCAGTTATACGTCTTGAATTTTAATTACTTTATTTCAGATTTTTCGTACTGCAGTTACAAAAAGAATAATTGCCTTGTCGAACTAGAAAAAAATAATAACCTGTTTGGCGTTACACAATTTTAGAGAACCAGAAATTAAAGTTTCACATATAAAATAATGAAATCATATTAACCAATTAAAAAAAAAAAAACAAAAATAAAACCAATTTTCCCTGATTAAATGCAACAGATCTTTATTGGAATAGGCACTATGCAATTTGAAAATTTTCCCATTTTGGCTATACATTTTTCATACATTTTAAGCAATTGAAATATGCAACAATTTATTTTAACTAATTGGTAAAAATAAGTTTTTTGTCATGTAGTGAAAAAATAGTTTCATAGATTTTCTAAAATATTTTTCATATATTTGTTTCTCAAATGACTAAAATAGAATTTCTCTAGTTCAGATTTGGAGTGTACTTGTTATCTTATGGTACGAAATGTATTATAATATTATAATACATTTTGGTTTTTCTAAATACATTTTTTCTATGTATTTGGACGTAGTGTACATCTAAGTGTATAGCAAGACCATAGCCTTAAAAAAAATGAAAACGTCTTATAATTTGAAAAAAGAGGGAGTACTATTTAGATCAATTTGCTGATCAGGTGGATGCATACATAGATTTGTCTATATATTGCCTTTGCATAGCTACTACTGGTAAAATATGTGAAGAAAAAACTCTGAGAAGGCCAGAATAGATAGATAGACACTGACTATGCGCATGAAAGTCCACCTTCTTTAATTAATAGAATATATTTGCAAGCTTTTCCTTGTAAGCAATCTGATGAAAACCGCAGGCAGTTACTATAAATCATATGAGGTTGACCTCAAATTTAGAATTTCGATATGTACAATGGCCAACACCCAATAGTTCTCTTGCTTGTGAAGTTGTATGCATGAAGCCTACACGTATTAACGATAAGTACCATGAGCTATCTTTTCGCGGCCACGTTTCCCATATGTCCTTGTTTTTTTACATAAAAATATAAAAAAATATATACTGACGTGGTGGTGTGTATACCTAGCGATGACTTACCTGCTTATATATAAATTAATTAATTACGGCAGTGCTGTATACAATATAACAATGCAAGAGATCTGGGCGAGATTAATTCTAGAGATTTCCACAACACTCCTGGTCAGGGTCAGGCCACCATGCACCCACACAAACAAATCCGCTACCAGGTTGATGTGGATCGCTTTAAGGTTTCAATTTAATTATTAATTAATTACTAATTTATGCTGGCCTGTATTTGTCGCGTTTATAAAAGTTGCACGCGCGTTAGGCGCGATGAAGACTGAAGTGAAGCAAGCAAAGCGTAATAGCCGCCATCCATTTTGAACACGGACGCACTTTTGGCCCTCCCGTTACACCGTGTGGCCTGGAGCCTTCGACTTCGATTCGAGCTTTGCTTGCCTTGAATCTTTACAAGACGAAACGCGCGGACAGGCTCCGGCCGGAGATAAGGCCACGTCGCCTAGAAATGCTCGGCCGTTGGATCTCGATCGGACGGCTCAACTCACAAAGAAAATCGTTTTGACACTGTACATCATCAGCTTTTACTGTTCATTCTGAAATTGCTACGCGAGCACAAAGAAACGTAAAGATTAAAATAAGCCCTTTTTCTTATCAATTTTTTTTAAAAAATACCTAAATAAAACTAAAACCACTCCAAAGCCTATCAAAATATTTTCAACCTCTTTTCTGTCATCTAAAAGTCTAAAATAATTTACAAATTACTTTGATTCACGTCTTGCCAATAAACTTAAGCAATTTATATCTCGTGGATTTTTATTGCTGAATTTAAGAGCAATATTCATGCACTACATATACACTTTTTTAAAAAATGTTGATCCTATCAAATTCACCCTAGGCTAAAAATTTCGTACGTAGAAAAGCTAATGATAATGTAGAAAAAAAAGAAGAGCCCTAACAACTTATTTTCATGGGATTGCAGCTAATCTATTAAAAAATAAAACGTACATAATTACATTTTCTAAAAAAAAATTTGTTGCAACTCTACGCATAAAATCATTAGGGTCCTCTAAATAGTATTAACAAATACACGCATCACTGTAAAGATATAATCCTTCAAAGAATTCTATTTCTATAGCAAATGGTCAAATTGATGAAGTCTCGAGTAAAAAAAATATACAAATTCATACGTAATTAAAAAATATCATATTACCATATTCCTCTTGCCAAAGCCATATAAATAATATCCTGAAATTTCAAAGACAAATACAAAAGACTTAATATCCTTAAATTTCCAAGAAAAAATACAAAAAGACACAAATATTCATATACAAAAGGAAAAGATAATAAACATGCACTGCATCTAAATAAGTCATTAATTTGTGCCACAATGAGCTAATCGATAAAAAGGATCACTACTAGCAGGCTCACGGTAGGCGCGGCAAGGCCGTGCCCTAGGTTTCTAGTGATGGAATGGAATCTGCAGCCTCTTATTTGGTCGGTCAGGACTCAGGTCAACAACCTCGCAATCACCAATATTGTAACACCCAGTTTTAATAAACAAAACTTGGCTTACCATATGTGTGCCCAGGAAGTCCACACATACAGAAACAGAAGTAGGGAGTATCAAAAACAAAGTGTTATATAGCGGAAACTTACTTATATTCAATACTTACATCAGAGTAACATGGAACGATAGCTAATCTTTTCTTCAAACTCCATCTTCACAGGGACGGTTGACTGGGGGTACATACACCTAGCACTTCTCACAAAACAAACTAGCTCCACCATCTGGTACCCATCCGGGATTTTCCAAAGAATTAAAAAGTAAAGGCAAGCGCGTAAGTACATGTCGTACTCAAAGAAATATAACATGGGGTTCATGAGGCTTAAAAAGGCTGACAATCTTGGTTTACTTGCATTTAGCTTTTAGATGATTAATATTTATGGCATTAATAGCAACAAGGTAGTAGCATATCCCATAACCACATGATCAAGTGAACAAGAATAAAGAATAATACATAACAACATAATTAAACATCATATAACAATGATCAACTATTCCATAAGAATCCCCAAGGCCGCCCGCGTCCGTGGGCACGGCTAGTATACCAGTTTATTAAACTCTGCGCAGAGGTGTACACTTTCACTGTGAGTCGTGATTTACCCTTTTGCCCGAGGTGATCAGCCTCTTGACCCACTTCCAAGGAAGGTCGGCAGAGTTTACTGTGAAGCCTTTCAAAGGTTCGTCTAACAAGTTAGGGCCGCTAGGTTTCCTCGACAAGCAGACATAGAATCCCCCTTCCAAATGGTTCACACCGCAGCAGCAACACATGAGGACAGAAGCCACGCTATGCCCATCGTGTAAAGCCCCTCTTGCGTCTTTCGGTAACCTCTAACAAGCTAGAAAAGGTCCTCATACTTGACTAAAGCTAGAGCCATATAGCCCTCACAAATTGCATCAGAAATCCCGGTGACCACTTACAGATAAGTCCTTATGGAGAGAAACTAGAGCAACAAAATACCAAGCTCTAGATCTCTATGACAATAATAAAATCATCTTTTAATGTTAATGCATATTCTATTATTCATGTTACGAGATCATGGTTATATATATCCAGCACTAGCAAGTACTACCCACATGCACATATCCCAAGTCATCAAGGTAGATAGTAATCAACTCTAAGTCATCCTTAATAGGGAATCAAAGATACATGCATATGAAATATAGTGGTTATTGTGAATAGGTAATCAAGGAGGTCCCAAGCTATACTTGTCTTTTACGCTTTATCAAACTTGCTCATACTTTGCTTCTGGTCATCACCTGTTGATCTCCAGCACGTATATACGATTCTCGCTCTACTCGTAGCAACCAATCATACAAGCAACAATAAAAAAAGAGACACTAAGAACAATACACCAAACAACATTCTAACTGAGAGGATTCATTGCTACGGTCATAAGGTCACAAGAAACGACTATAACAGAACTATCGTTAAAAAGAAACAACTAGTTTCATATTATAAAAAAGACGTGCTTAATTTATTTTATTTAAGCAAAGCTGCGTAATATATATTAATTTAAGCTACACTAATTCACATATTAATTCACATTTTATTTTAAGTTAAATTAAACTAGCCATATTTCATTTATAACGTGCATGTTTTATTTTATCAAATTAAATGACTTAGCTTTACAAAAAAGAAATAAATATGTTGAGCACCTATATGAACCTATTATATGTAGCATGCTTAAGTTAATTAGATGTTATTTAGAAACATATACGTTGACATGGAGCGATTAATCATATTAATATTTGCATATAAATCACGGAAGTATAAAACCTATGTTGCTTCTAAATTAGAAAAGTAGTTGCATGCATGTTAACCAAATTAATAATCGCTGAACAGACATTATTGACACAAACACCATAATTATGTCCGTGCAAAGCTAATGCAATGATTAAACGGTACAGATTAAAGTTGCTTGGACTAGACTACGAGGATAGCACAGGTTCAGCTGGTGCAGTGGAGGATAACAATTAGGTTTATCAAAGAGTTGACTATGAGGGCTAGATTGCTATACATGAGCTAATATTGATAGGGATACAGGATTATAATCAATCGATTAAGCAGAAATTAGATAGAAAGGAGAAACACCTGCTGGTCATACCACCTCCGTTCGACACAGCAGCTTGTTCATCCGACAGGCTGTCTACTGGCCGGTCGCTGGCTCCTCCGATCTTGCATCCACACGTGATAGATCATGGCCGGTGCAGCTTCACACAGGAACGGAATACATCTAGTAGATTGGATTGCATCAGGTAGATGGCAAAATAGGATCGTGACGAAGACGACAGCTGGCTTGGACATCCCAATTACGTGGTGCTCCACGGGGTTAAGAAGAGGTCGACACAGAGCATCCAGCCATGGTCGATGGCGGCGTTCGGCTTGGTGGAGGGCATGGTCGAAGGCATGATCTGAAACCACTGAGGAGAACGGATGCTAGCTGAATATGCAGATATATGAGATAAAGAAAGGAGATATACACAGTGGTGTCCTCACCATCTGTGAATCGCGATTAGGAGGACGGACGACAAAGGAGTAAACGGCAAGCTAGCATCTTGTGAGTTCTTCATGCGGCCAGACCAGGCCAGAGTCCCCCTGCAGTTGCTTGCTGCCATGGTTCTTCGGAATCCCAATGGTTCAAGCCTCCATCCATGGCAATGACATGGAGCTCGGATTGCACCAGCTGCTTTGGCTATGGACCAACCAAGGCAATGATCGGCAAACGAAGTTTCGTCAGGGTTGGCCGACAGCAAACGTAGAAAGGAGAAAAATACTATTTACTACTACTTTAGGATCCCTGGACAGGGTTTTTCTTGTAGTAGTTTTGGTGTGCTTTGGCCAAGGATTGATATGTATATATAGGGAGAAAAACACCTCATATTGACATCAACTAGCGATATGGTACTAATTGATGTTGCACGCTCCAACATTACTAATGGGCCCAATTAGCCAATAAACCCATTAGCAAATAAATGCATGGGCTGTTGGGATTTATTAGGGTTATTGTATATGGGCTTTGAGGGCTGGTGGAAAAATAGAGATTTAATTATTTTCAGAATTATTTTCAGGATTAAAATAATTCTAGAAAAGTCTAGATTCGATATTTAAGCCACGAAAAATAATCCAAAAGCTCCAAAAAAATCATGGGAAAAATTCTTGGAGACATTTTAGGACATGATGAACCTAAATAAAATTTAGAGCTCATGGAAAGATATTTTAGAATATCTAAAAATTAGATTATGCTCATAGAAAAGTTAGAATGAGTTCGAGAAAAAAAGCTAAAGAAATTTCCAAAAAGTTCTTAAAGACGAGTTGGTGGATGATAAACTTATAGGAGTGATTTGGAATACAAGAAAAAGATTTTAGAAAAACTCTAATAAGAGATTTAAGATGGGTGATAAAAATTTGATTACTAAGAAAGACAAAGACTTGATAAAGAAGAAAAAATGATTTACTAAGCGTGTTTTGAAAACTTTACTCACAACACACAAAGCTAGGCAACAAGTAAACATTACATCACGCAAACGCCCCATTAGATTAGTTTAGAAAAGATTTAAATCCACACTTTTCCTATAACTAAATTTTCTCTAACTTAAATTAAACCTGAGAAATTTTATCAAAATATCAAAATCATTCATTTATTTTGTGTTTTCTAAGCACAAACCAAAATCAGAAATTTTGGGGTGTGACAAATATATATACCCTTGCAGGCTGCGGCGATGCGGCCGACGAAGCAACAGGCCATACGTACCATACCTACTGGGGTGGACGTCTCCCTCCCCATCTGATTTTTTTCTTCTGTTATTATTGGACACCACAAAACCCTCATATAATGAATCCTTGAAACAAAAATAAGGCCAAGTTTGACAGAGGTTCCATGAATGATTCTCCAATGAATACAGGAGCTCTGCCAATAGTTCTTTTTAGAGAGATAATAAGGCCAAGTTTGACAGAGCTTCCATGAATGACTCTCTAATGAATACAGGAGCTCTGCCAATAGTTCTTTTTAGAGAGAAATAATTCTCTACTAATCTATGAAGTGATACTCTGAGGTCGAGAATTAAAAAAATGGTTTTTTTCTAATTATGTAAAATGATTCATTTTATCATGATTGAGGGTTAATGTACTAAAGAATCGAAGAGAATCAAAATAAGTTTCTATAGAGAACCGAATCAGATGGAGCTCTACTAAATGCACCAATACGACTATGAGTCCCGTTCTTCGTAGAGCCAAGCAAACATAAAGAAAAGCCAATATTCGGCAAATTATAGACAACCTAAACGCCCCCCCTTTGCTCATATCACGCTAGAACTCATATACATGCATGGCCAGTTTAGTTTCAGGGGCTAAAAAATTAGCCCACCTTGTTGAAATGGATTAAAGATGAGCTAAACTATGGACTAATAAGGACTAATATACTCTAACCACCAATTAGCCCTTATTATCTCTTATTACCCTTGAATTAACATATATTTAGGCTTTCTTTTTTGGAACATATTTAGGCTTCCTAAGTAGTCTAAAAAACATGATCTAATTATTATCTACCAGATCTAAACAACCCCATAGATACTCCTATCCATATGAATGAATACACCTGATCAAATTTTCAAAGACTAAATGGACAAATCTTAAGATTAATGAAATCATCACATGCATTTGTTGTCAAGGAACACATCATCTATCACTACAAGGATAATATCGTTAAATTCTAAAATAAACTCAAGAACAGGCAACGTGGACCTTCGTAAAACAAGTTCCTGAGTTCGCAACTTCATAGTTCTCGATAAGTTTCCCAAAGTAAATCCCACATTCAAGAGTCTAAGGGTGAGTGTGCATGCATCGTGAATGTCTGCGTTGTACTATGTAATCGAAAAAAAAGCAGTGCAACCTGTACGGGCTAAAAATGTGTTCCAATTAGCAGTTATCAAAACTATAAAAGATCAACCTTTTCCTAAATATAAATATACTCCTTCCGTTCAAAATTATAATTTGTTTGGTTTTTTTGGTACATCGATGATTTATAATTTGGAATGGAGGGAGAGTACCTTGTATTTTTGTTTGTGTGGAGATTAAACTATGTGCTCCATTTGCTAGCAAAAAAATTAAAGTAGGGTACAATGATAAAAAGGATAAATAAAGTGTAGTGCTATTTCTTTCCCACCTTTTTCCACAATGTAATATTCTTTATCCTAGTTCAAATAACATTTATTAACTTTTGGTAAGGAGAATAGAAATTAGTGGTGGAAGTTGATGGATAGAATTAAGATAAGAATCTCAATTTTAGTTCTGATTTTGATTTGATTTATGGAGAGAAATAAGAGTGGGAATTCGAGAGATGTCCATATCATGCGGCAGAAAACATATCACAAGTTATGATAAATGGTTAGGATGTACAATTTCCACTAAAAGCGTAAATCTGTATAGTCCACTAGTAGATACATTTATGAGCAACTAGCATTTGCAATTATAATCTATATATCAGCAAGACACATCATCCAATAACATATATTTACTTGTCCATATCAATGTCCCACATCATTCACTAAGATTAACTTATAATTATTTATCTTTTTCTATAAATAATTTTATTCCAAATCATCAGTAATTTCCATGACAAAGCGAGGGGTATGCTTCTGAAAGTCTCTAGTTTGGTTTTGGCTAATTGATGTAACCTAGGAGTAGCCCTATGTGCTAAGTGCGTAGCATTGGAGAAAGGGGTTGTCCAACACAAGGTGGAGAAGAGGATCAAGATGATGGAGGTGGTGAGATGCTCCACAAGTAATCAATGCACGATG
>JADLZL010004550.1:0-71642 GCA_015844335.1 Chrysopogon serrulatus | reverse complement strand
TATATTGTAAGTGTATTTTTTTGGATGTTACATGTGTTTCAAACATATATTACAAGTATTTTATCTAGATGTTGTGTATGTTTTGCAATAGTTTTTAAGTGTTTTTCAAATGTTTTTGCATGTGTTTCAAACATATGTTTCAAGTATTCTTTGTCTTCTTTTATATGTTGCATCTAGATATTTTAAAAGTAGATTGGGAGAGTGCATTGAATCTTCACCTAGTCAGTGTGGATGAGATTTCCAGCAGTGTTTCTTGCCTTCTCGACGGTTAGTGGCGATGGGTGGACCACGCCCCAGCAGCAGTGGTCAGCGGTGGCTCGAGGCAGAAGTATATATACTTATCTTTCCGATGGCTATGTCATCGTACATGGAGATTCGAACCTCCCACCAAATCAAATAGTGATAAAATTTATAGCCAACTGAACTGGTAGAATATACAGTGAGGTTTGAACCTACAGGTAACCAAAGAACATCACGATGACTTGCAGGTCATTATATTCCTAGAAAGCAGGTTCATCCAAGGACATACACACTCAATATCATAAATCAGCGATATCCTCTCTAATTGAGAACACATCAGTTATACTAAGATAGTATGCACGCTCCACTGCGTCCATCTAACTGAGTTAGCTATACACATAACATGTATGTATTTGATCGGCGACCATAGGGTGATAGTATGCATGTGTACAATATATCAGTCCCCAAAATACTTACCCTAACTCACTATCATTTCTATTTTCCTTGTTCTTAATATATACAACAGTTGAGAAAAAAAAGAAGCAAAGTCCCTTCACACACAGCAAACAAGCGTACACACATTCGTGTCCATTTTGCAGGTCCTCTTTAGTATGTATCATTACTTCATTAGGCCATTCAGTTTCTTTTTCGTCCGTTTCACTTGGGTGAGTGCTTCAATAATGCTCCTACACAACTTCAGAATACTTCAACTATACTAAAATGGCTAGCCAATGCAAGTGGGTACATATAGCCTCCCTCAAAGAATTAATATAGCAGTTGTGGCAGATCTATAGCTTTGTGTAGGGCACTGGACATTTCGGTGCACCCACTGGATACTTCCGTTGAGGCCACACACGGTGCCAATGAGCCGTCTGGCATGCATATTGCATAGGTGCTAGCTGTGCGCAGTGCGCCTCTGGCGCAGCCGCTGGTTGTTTTGCCACCAGTCGGCCACTGCTGGGATGAGCGCCGGTGGCTGGCAAAACCACCTGCCTGCCAACAATCAGAAACTAGTGTGCTGCCATGGGTTCATAGATGGGAAAGACAAGAAATAAATGCAGCAAATCAAAACATGTTAGCTAGTGTACAAAGGTGGTGCTTATATGAGACGTAAGTAATCAGAATCCAGTGTGTGCTGGCAAATGGTTCATAGATGAAAAAGGCAGGAATAAGTGCAGCAGATCAAAACATATTTGCCAGTGTACAGGTGGTGCTTATGAGCTGTAAGCATGAAGGTGAAGGAACACTAGATGCAAGGGTACAAATACTGCAGGTTTAGATTGAGAGGCTGTAAAAATCATGTGCATATACAACCTAAGATTATGTGTTGGCAAATGCAATTTTTGCTGCTCAGAATAAGAAACAAAATTTGATGCTTATTTGTGTGTTTCCCACAAGCTGACGGCCGGTGCCATACACACATGCACATGCACGTGGCCTACACACGCGCGGACACACACACACTAAACTAACAATATGACCAAATAAGTGGCTTGCGTCGCGACCACCACATGAGATACAACTCCTTGGAGGCGGCAACAACGGTGGTTAGGGTCTCCTGCTTGTTTTCTTTATTTCCTATGGGGGCTTCTTTTTCTCCATATAAGATTGAAAACCATAGTAGAGAATGAAAATCCTTTCTACCTTTGTGCCTTCTTAGTGGCTGTTTGCAGGCACCCCTCTATGGACCTCGATCTTGGATACTATGTGAGCGAGAGTGGTCGTGCTCCCAGATACCATGTTGTCATCTCTGTTGGTGTCAGACTTGTGCCACATACACGCGTGAGCCCAAGTTAGCGAATTTTAGCTCCAAAGTGCAGATCTTAGCCTGCTGCTCCTCGTTCTTGGTGGCCCGGTGGATCTTTGCCTTCCTCAATCTTGTCCTGCAGGTTGGCAGCAAGTTTTCCGGACACATGGATTCACGCCTCAGCCTTGGTGAGCCTACACTCACCCACGACAATGTAACCTTGTCCTGCAGCCTGGCGATGATCCCGTCCTAGTAGGACTGAAGGCACATCTCAGTTTTAGATGCTCTGTGCTTCCATGCTTCGATCTCATCTTGGCACCATGCCACGGTCATGGAGGCTGCAAGAATCTATGCTCTTCTATTGCACTGTGCTTCCAAACCTCTAGTTTCGTCACCACTGCTATGTGCCCGCAGGATCTCTTCACAGATGCATGCCTCGGTCTTAGTGACCATTTCCTTGCACTTGATCTCAGTGCGAATACATTAATCGGTCATTTTAGCTTTGTCTTTAGGCTCCATGAGGATTCTCTCGTATAAGATATTGTTCTCATCTTGGAGCCGAGCCATATGATCATCTTGCTTGTTTCACGAGCCTCAGCCTTCTCTACACTCTTGACCTCCTCCACAACCATAGGTGCAGTGGTGCAGTTGTTGCTGATGCTTGGAGCATGCCTTGTGCAACATCTACACCATGTATTTACTCCCAAGCAGCAACTTGAGCTTTCATGTCGTTCAGCATCTTCTAGCCTTTTGCCTCTGTGAAGCATAGCTCCTCTTTTGCCTGTTCAACTTGACTATCGCTGGTGTCACCATCGCTGTCATTGACCTTACCATTGTCTAGATATGGAGAGATAGATGACATCAGAGGCTAGAGTTTCTACCTCGTGAGTATGAGCGCTACCACTGCAAAGGAACATTGCTAACATATCCGGATTGATCCATGAATCATCATCATTTGTCTCTTGTATTTTGCAGCTTCAGCTTCTTCATCCGTCTGGAGCCACTTTAGGCTCCTTTCCCTTGCCCATGACAGTACAACAAGTACATAAATAATCAACATTGCAGATGCCTATAATTAGATTCAGCATAAGGAAATTTTAATTTAGTCTTAAATTATTGCTTTCAAGAGAAGCATGAGATATCTTAGTTTGTTTTGACAACTTGTGGAAAACAAATAACAATGCGTGCAGCATCAAACTTCCTGAGAGTTGCTTCTTCAATTTCAGTGGTACACATGATCACCAGCTAAGGTGCTTGAAATTGAAGTGAAGAAAATCAAACAATTATGGTTAGTCTAGTGCATAGATAATCAGGTACTAGAATGGCATTGCGAGGTATTGGTAATAGCTAGAAAATACATCAACTATAGGGAAAAAATAGAGGAAAAAAAAAAAAAAAACTCAACTTAAGTTGATATATACATGCTAGTAATGTCTTTTCACACTTAACATATATGCTCATATGATAGTGCCTAATTCAAGGTGCTAGTCTCTTAGATTTATTTGTGTGTTTCCCACAAGCTAATGGTGCCATACACACATTCATGTGGCCTACACACGCGCGCACGAACACAGGCTGAACTAACTACGTGGCCAAATAAGTGGCTTGCGACCACCGCCTGGGATTCAACTCCTGGTCTCCTTGTTTTCTTCATTTCTTATGGGCTTCTTTTTCTCCATATAAGATTTGAAAACCATAGTAGAGAATGAAACTCCTTACTACGTTTGTGCCTTCTTAGTGGCTACTGTAGGCACCTCTATATGGACCTTGATCTTTGGGATACCATGCGAGAGTGGTCATGCTCACTAGATGCCATGCTGTCACCCAGTTGATGTCAGACCTGTGCCTGTGCCATCTTGGAAGTCTTGTGTGGAGAGGCGGAGAGCTCATGACCACGACCATGACCATCCTGCTGCGTGTCCATGGTGTGGTAGGGCCAGTCTACCTTTCTTCGTAGTTCGTACATGCCAACGGGTTTGGAGTGGGCTCAAGAGGGATGGGGGTGAGTGTGGGCTCATATCCAATGCAAGCTGCCGGCCGAGTGTGCTACTATATATACCGGCGTACTAGGTTCATATGAGAAAAAGTCAACAAATATATGCAATAAATCAAAACATGTTAGCTAGTGGCGCCTAAGGCCGACTGGCTGAGAGACCGAGAGAAGAGCGAGGAGCTAGGGCTTCTGCAGAGGGGCATGCAAATCTAATGGTTGTGGTTTACCTGAGCTCATCCAACGGTAGGAAAAGATTAGCCGCTGGCTCCTTCCTCTTGCCGGAGAGCCTCTAAAACCTCCTCACGATAATCCACCACTCCTGCCGGCACCACCTCAGGGCTGTTGGGCACGACGACGACGTCCGACAATGTGGGAGCACCTGTCAATGGGACTTGTGAGAATGTGTCAATCCTTATTAACAAGCTAGAGTGGTCACGCCCGAGAGCCTTGGCGAGTACACGGATCATGTCTCACAAGCTAGCGGTGACCTCGTCAGCCACGCGGACCTCGAGTTTTGTGACCGCGCTGCCGCGTGTGCTAGTAGGATCTCTTCATAGATGCCTACCTCAATCTTAGTGGCCATTTCCTTGCACTCAATGATCTTAGCGTGAAGATGTTACTCGGTCTTTCTACCCTTGTCCTTGTCTGACGAGAGGCTTCTTGCACATAAGATGATCTCATCTTGGAACCAGGCCACGGTCACTTTACTTCTTTCATGAGCCCCAGCCTCGTCCACACTCGTGACCTCCTCCACAGCTACAGTTATTGTTGTTGCTAATGCTTGGAGCGTGCCTTGTGCAGCATCTACATCATATATGGACTCCCAAGCAGCAACTTGAGCTTTCATGTCGTTCAACATCTCCCAACCTTGTGCCACTGTGAAGCATAGCTCCTCTTTCGCCTGTTCAACGTGACTATCTCTGTTATCACCATCGCTGTCATTGGGCTTCCCCTTATCTATATAGAGAGATCAATGACATCAGAGACTTCTACCATGTGAATATGAGTGGTAACATTGCAAAGGAACATTGCTAACGTATCCGGATTGATCCATGCATCATCATCATTGTCTCTTATATTTTGCAGCTTTAGCTTCTTCATCCGTCATTGTTCCTTCTCCTCAGATGCAGATGGAGCCGCTTCTGGCTCCTTCCTCTTGCCCATGGTAGTACAACAAGTACATAAATAATCAACATTGTATATGCCTATAATTAGATTCAGCGTGCAGTGGCGGGGCCGCGCAGTTGCCTCGTTTTCTTGCCAGTTGCATGCCACCAAGTCAAGGAACCACGTTGCAGAATAGCATGGCCGCATGGACGAGAGCTGGCGATCGTCATCACGTGCTCTGCTCATTGGAACGAAGTGATCGAACAAAAAAAAATCCTGTGCAGTAGAAGCACACGCTGGCGAGAGCTCACAATCGGATTCCTGCGAGACGGAGCTTTTGTTTGGGGAGGAAATGGTTGCCGTCGTCTCTCGGGTTTCATCTAAGAACCTCTCTGAGACTCCGATGACTACATATTGGGTTCTATATGACAGGCGTAGGGACTATGGGAATTGGGGTAGCTAGCTAGCGCTGCATGCCCTTAGGTCAATTGGATGGGCAGAATGGAAGGTTGGTGGCTGGTTTGCCTGGTGTTGTGGCATGGGAATCTGACCTATTTGGGCTAGGGCAGCTGGACAAGTATGTGAGCCGGTGAGAAATGGAGGCAGCGCTAGGGCAGCAGGAGAAGTGTGAGCCTGTGAGAAATGGAGGTGGTGCGTGTCGATGAGCGAGAGAGGTACCGTAGGTTCATAGATGAAAAAGGCTGCAAATACATGCAGGACAGTAGCAGATCAAAACATGATATAGCTATCTAGTGCCAGATTGACATCCAATAGAGAAAAGTCGGCTTGAGTGAGCGAGGAGCCTCTATATATATGGATGGTGCTTATGAGATGTAAGCATGCAGGTGAAGGAGCTGTAGATGCAAAGTGTATAGGTACTGCAGGTTTAGATTGAGAGGCAGTAAAATATCATATATATTATCCTAACTAATACCTCCATAGGTAGCCTACCTACCTACCTATCTACACTGTACATGGGGTTGTACAGACTAAAAGAAGGGATTCAACATGAAATGGACTCCATTAGGACCAATTTTTTCTGGCAAGGGGCAAATGATAAACCAAAATTTCACACATGTGGCCATATGGGAAAAATCTGTGTATACCCAAAGATAATGGTGGGATGGGAATTTTAAACACAAGAGTAATGAATATAGCATCAGTGTGTGGGAAAGTGGGTGTGGAGAATGCTCAAAGCTGATAAGGGAGATTTATGCTTCCAGCTAGGTACTCTTTGGAATGGGGTACTTCAAACTAAACAACATCAGGGTCTGGTGGTCAAGGTAAACAATGGAAAGAACACTTTTATTCTGGGAAGATGTGTTAGGGTCAATAATATCCCTTTGAAATTGGATTACCCTAGTCTCTATGCTATTTGTGATAACCAACAATGTCTGGTTGCAGATTGTTGCATTGGGCTGGAGATGCATGTTGGAAAGTGGGCTTTAGGAGAGCCTTGGGGTCTGTAGACTTGAATGAGTAGGAGAGTATGATGGAAAAGCTGGATAATACTCCTTTGCAACCTGAGGGATAGAGGATTCATATCATTAATTGGATCTTTGAAAAGTCAGGTCAATACTCAACTAGATCTTGTAAGCTATTGTTTAGGGGTGTTCCAAACAAACGGTTTAAACACATGTGGAAGAATAAAACCCCTTTGAGAAATTAGAATTTTCATGTGGTTGGCCATTCAAAACAGATTACAGACTGGGAAGAACCTTAAATAGAAAATATGGAAGTGAGTTAAAGTTTGAGAAATTAGAATTTTCATGTGGTTGGCCATTCAAAAGGATGTTAACTTCAGTATTAGAAAATATGAAGAAACAGCTGCAAAGGATGACCGAAATTGCAATGTTGTACTCTGAAGAAGAGATCAGTAAGGTTAATTCTAGAAGATGCAAAGTGACCATCAATAGTTATACAAGTGATTATGAATTAATCTATCTACAAAGATATGTGACTGCAAACTAATGCAAAACGATGACATCCCTTGTTAATAAACAAATAAAATTGGTTGGAACATTCTTACTAAATCTGATAGCCAATATTTTTTGTCATTAATTTTCTATGGTTTTTTTACACCAAAGTTGACTCAAACAATCACCTCTCACTTATATGCTACAAATGTCAAAACAAGCACCTTACATCATCTTGGGGCATATATGGATCATGCCCATCACTACGGGAAACCCAGCCTTTGCCGAGTGCGGTAGTATTTGCCGAGTGCCAAATTTTGCGCACTCGGCAAAGACATACTTTGCCGAGTGCCACACTCGGCAAAACAAGGCACTCGGCAAAGACATCTTCACCGAGTGCCTGGCACTCGGCAAAGAGCGGCACTCGGCAAAGGTAGTCTTTGCCGAGTGCCCAGCTCTCGGCAAAGTAAGGCACTCGGCAAAGATTGGCGGGGGCAGATGGCATCCAGCTCTGTCCTCTTTGCCGAGTGCCAGACGTTTGGCACTCGGCAAAGTAATATCTTTGCCGAGTGCCAACCCTAGGCACTTGGCAAAATAATTTTTTTTTATTTTTGCCACTAATTTTTTTGAAGCTTTACTACAGTACCACAAACAACATGTTAAAATTTGGGATATTTTTATTGCATTTTGTTATATTTCTCTAGTTTATTTTGTTTTGTTGAATTTTTCTGGATAATGTTCGTTTGAACTGCAGGTGCATCGAATAATGGATTTCTTTGTTTCAAAAATGTTATCCTTGTTTGTTAGCGTAAATTTAGGCTAAATCCAGGGACTGTCTCGAAATTTCGATTAACGTGCGTGCGAGTGGTTTTTTTAATTATGTAAAATACGAACGAATTTCGAAAATCATCAAACTTGTCGACATGTCATCATATTATATGCGTATGCCGTGATAAAAATTTAAAAAAGTTTCGAGCACCTCGTCGGGAGTCTACTTGCATGGGCCCTCGAAGCTCCCGGCGGGGGCCGATCCCACTACACCGACGCCCGTTGATTCGACCCCAGGGCGTCGAGTAAGTATTATTTCAGTAATATTTCATATGACATGTTGAAATCGATTTAGAGACTAACAATTATTCTTAATGACTCCAGCAGCAACTGGGAAGTTATGTCCGGAAAGGGGCGCCACGTCAATGGCACTCTAGGCCTTCTGATTAGGAAGCACTCACGTACACCGGGGTGACTTCGCCGCCCTGGACGTGGGACCACTTCTACGCCATTGTAGACAACGACTACGGCACCGTTGCGGCGCGGATCAAGTCCGAGTTCTAGGTGGGTATTCATCGTACTAAATAGGTTAATACTACGCATTCATTGGTCGTTATTGAAATAATGAAATAATACATGATATTTGTATGCAGGACTTCTACAGGTGCGACGAAGGGTTTGAGGACCAGGCGCGCAAGTGCAGGACAAGGTCTGCAGGTCCCGACTCACGGACTTGTACTACTGTAACACCTCAGGTGTTAATCATGAGTTAGGCAATGAGTTTGGACCTAACCAAGCGATGTCAAATATGAGAAAGAATTGAGGTGAATCTTCGAAAAAAAAAGAGAGAGATGACACGATTTAAACTTTTGGGAGACAAAAGATAAAGCTTGTGTACTTTATGTTAAACATGGCTCTATTACGTGCATTATCTCAATATCAAGTTATCTTGATCATTGGAAAAGTTTCATAGCGTTTGGAATTCAATAGCCACATGAAATGTTGAGTTATATCCTTGCTTGATTTGCTTTATTAAGTGAATAAAAGATGAGGTGTCAACCAAGTTTTGTAACCTTGCTCAAACAACTCTATTTGAGCTTAGGAACAAAAGTCATGAAGGATTCATGTTGAGCGAATGCCCGGAAAATGCTTCTATGTGAGGTTTTGACCTAGGTTAACCCTAGAACACTTTTGCTTGACCATTTATAAAGTGCAGGTTATAAAGTTTGTATGGCTGTACACCCTTAATCAAAGTTGTAGAGAATTTTATAAGGAACAAACTTTGTTTAAGGGCCAAGTCATGAAAATGTGTGCAACGTGCTCAAAAAGGGTCCAAAAATCAGATTCCAGTGCTGTTTTTAGGGTTCCAAATATTTCTAAGTCTGAAATCGATGTCCACGACATTGATGTCTCGCGTTCTCGAAGTTTTTGCTAAGCAACTTTAAGTTTCTCCAAAAATAAAAGTTGAGTTTGTACTTTGAAAAAGAGCATGCCAAAAGTTGGGCTCAATTTGATCAAGTTTGGACTGTCAATTTTTTAAGATTAAACGAGTCGGAGCTTAATCCTGTTTTAACACTGACACTGTCAAGTTAGGGGATAATTACCTGCTGATGCTGAGCTGTTATGACCAAGCACCCTTAATGAAAGATGGAGATGGACCAGAGGCCAACAAAAGTTGTTCAAGGGCCATGGTCTGGTTCTGTCTAGAAGAGACTCAAAAACGGTCCACAACATGCCTTCCACGTTGCCCCGAAGTTGCTCGACGAAATGCTCCAAGGAGGCCGCGTGTCCCCCACGCACCGTTCAGGCACAGGTGCTGCGTGCCCTGTCCTTGCCTCGCTGTCCCCGCTCCTCTGCCCCCGTGAGAAGGTGTCCAAGCTCGCCCTCCGTTTCTTCCATCTTCCCCACCTTCCTTCTCGCTCGCTCTCGCTCTCTGGCCGCGAGAACGGACGCGGAAGTGGACGCGGGAACGCGCTGCCGCCATGGACAGTGAAGCGGAGCTCCCTGGCCGCCGTCGTTCTTCCTCCTCCAGCCTTCCCCCACCCAAGCCAAGCGCAGCCTCGTCTTCTCCAGTCCGCGCTGCACCTCCCGCGCCTATCCGCCATCCCTGTCCGTCTCCGGAGCGTCGCCGCGCCAAGCCGTGACCAGGCGGATTCGCCTGCGTGCGTGGCCAGGGTGCCACGCTCGGCCTTCCGTCGAGCTAGGACCGGGAGTGGGTGCGCGCTGGCCCCAGGAAGCCACGCCGCCTTTTCTCCGCCGTTGCCGGCCGTCGGTTGGCCGGAGCCGGACGACCCCGTCGGCCTCCTCTGCTCTCTGTCTGTATGAAGAAGAAGAAGAAGGATGTCGCGTGGAAATTCGACAGAGTCTAGGAGGTTAAGTGCGAAGTCCATGACTCAGGTGAATAGTGCTGCACAGTGCATTTTCGTCTTTTCTTTTTTTTTTTTTTTATGTGATTTCAGCTGAAACTTTGGAAATTCATATAAAATTGTAGAAAAAATCATAAAAAAGCAAATGAGGACTTTTTGAAATCCTTGTGAGTAGCTCTATGTAGTGGTATCATAATATTACATGTTTTAGTTTAAAGTTTTTACAGCATAATTAGATTTGTGTTAATTAGGGTTTAAGTTTGGGAAAATCGTAGCTGTTACTGTAGTGCTCAAAATGATGTCAAAATTTTATGATATTCTCTACATATGATGTTTGTACTATGGTTAAAATTTCATGAATTATGGAGCATATGTGACTGAGTTATTTAGGTATCTTGCTTAAAGCCTAGCGAGTAGTTTTAATTAATTTATAATTGAAATAAAAATGCAAAAATAGAAAATATTGTTCCTTTACCCTTGTATGGTGTTATAATAATGCAAGGACACTTAACATGGTCATATGTTATAGAAAATGTTGAGTTTTGCTTTTAATTTGCTTTCACATGCTTATCGGTAATTAATATTTATCTTTTTTGTAATAATTAATTTATAAAACTTGAGCATGTGATACTTCTACATTAGTAATGATTCAATATTACCTTTCACCTATAAAAATATCAAGTCCAAACTAGATGTTTGAAATATCACCTAAAAATAATATATATAGCCTTTATATATAAGATAATGAAATGTTTAAGTAGATAATTAGTAGATACAAGATTCTTGTTGTCGGTGCTAGAACTGGCGGTCCTAGCACCAACGAGTGAATTTGTGGTGCGTGTTCCCAACCCCGGATGGTGTACAAGTTGAACACAAGGATTTATACTGGTTCGGGCAAGAGAAGGCCCTACGTCCAGTGGGGGGGAGGAGTTCTTGTATTATCTTGCACCGAAGTGCTCGTAGGTAGGGTGTACAAGCAGTGAGAGAGGGACGGGGTCCCAAGTCTCGTGATGATTGAGGAGGGTGCCAATATCGGGCTCGAGTGTGTGAACTTGTCATCTAAGTGTCTCTGCCTTCCCCTTTTATAGCCGCAAGGGGAAGGCAGGGCCTTACAAGAGGTGACCGTGCTCGTGGCTGGGTCATGGGTTTCCATCCTCCCTCGGACGAGGCTCCGGTGTGGGCTGACTGTCCCGGACCGTGACGAGGCAAAGGCGACGTCGCCTCCTTGCCCCTCGTTGTCCGTAATGACGGACATCCCCGTTGGAGTTGGTGGAGTGCGCCGGAGGGGGCGCCGAGAGCCCTGTAACTTTGACCCGCATGGAGGCCGAGGCTCGGGAGGCCTCGGAGCTTGTCGCCGTACGGAGAGTGGTTGGAATGCCGCGGCCGGTCGCCGGCACAATGGTCGCCCATCCCGGGCTCGAGCTCACGGGGTGGATCGTTGGTTGACCGGGAGGGGGTGTCCAGTCCACTCCCCGCACGGGGTGACGCCGGCCGCCGTGGCCTTGGCGTGGTGGATGGCGCCCCGGGTTCCGCGATGGGACCTCGGAGGGGTTAGGCAAAGATGCCCCACCGTGGGCGGGCGTGGCCTCCATCGTGGAGACTGCGTAAGCATGATTGCCGGCGTGGGCCGTGACGGGACGATGCCCATCCCCCGTCGAAACATGGAGTGCTCCCCGACACGGGCGGTGGTGGATATGCGTCAAGTCGGTGGTACGGCCTTTGACTTCAGGCGACGCGTCCCGTCCGAGGCCTGGTTGCCATGGCTCGGGTGGGACGGAAGCTGGCGGCTTGTCCGAGGCCCCGCCCGGCCCAGGGGCTCGGGCGGGACGGAGGTGGGAGGCTCGTCCCGAGGCCCTGCCCGGGGCTCGGGCGAGGCGGAGAATCGGCGCCGTCCGAGCCCTCCCGTGAGGTAGGCTCGGACGGGTCGTGGGCCGTCGGCCGCTCCGGCACCGTGGCTTAGATAGTGGAAATGGGAGGCCTGCTGGGCCGAAGTTTTGCGTTTGTTGGGCTTTCCTTAAGGGGCCCTTATTTCGGTCCCCGACAGTAGCCCCCGAGCCTCTGAAGGAGTGGAAGCACTCGTTCGGAGGCTGAGGTCGTGCTTCCTTGGTTGCCATCGATACTTTCCGCCGGGTGCGCGCGCAGCGCACCCGGCGGGTGTAGTTTCCCGAGGCTTCGGAGGAGTTTGGGGGACTCCTTCGAAGGCTTCGTATTTAGCTTGCACGACGTGGCTTTGAGGCTTGTCCCGAGAGTCGTGCTATCCGGTGGGGGCGCGCGAGCGCACCCGCCGGGTGCAGCCCCCGAGGCCTTGGGCGAGTGAGGGCACTCGTCCGAGGGCTAGTGCGTCTTTTTTGGTGGACCAGATAGTCCGTCTTCTGCTGAGCCCCCGGGCCCGTCGGCTCGTCCGGGGGCTTGGCTGGGTTTTTAGGGCGTTTTCCCAAATTGGTTTGCTCGTTGGGGAAGCCCCCGAGACCTCGTAGCGACGAGGGGAATCCAATTGGGACTCAGCCGCCGGTTTCTTACGCACCTCAGCTTCCCTTCCGCAGGGAGGAGGGTGGACTTCGTCGTGCTATCGTCGACGAGTGTCGAACACGACTAGATCCAGTGAGCTGTTAGCGGGAGAATCCAAGTGAACCGCCCCGTGCCCCATTCGCTAGGGGTTGGCTGGGCCCGAGGCGCAGCTTCATAAGAGCCTGCACGGTATGCCTGAGGTGGGGCTCGGGTCCCGTCCGCCGGGTCCCGAGGGCTCGGTGCTCTCCCACGCGGGATCCCCCTACTCTGGCTGCCATGCTGGCCTCGGATGCTGCAAGGACGGCCCCCATTCGCGGGCCGGCCGTATGAGGCCGTCCGAGCTGCCCCTGAATCTGTCGCCCTAGGGTGCCTGTCGAACCCTTAGATGGGCCAGCCTGCGAACCCCTGGGCCTTAGGTGGGCCGTCGCCCTGGCTCCTTCGTGGAGAAGGAACCCCTGTTTTGCCTTAACGTGGGGCGTGGGCGCGTCTTTTCAGGCGACCAGCGCGGGATGCGGAGCGCCGCGCGAGCGGTGGCGGGCCCCACTTTCTCCGTCATGGCAGTTGCCGTGCGCGCGCGCCCGCGGGTCCCACGGAGGATGTGATGTGCGGCGCTGCGCCTTCCGCTGTGACCACGCGCGGTGGCAGGCCCCCGGCCCCGGGCCTGGATCCTTTGTGAGGGATGCGCCGCAACGTGTGTGTGGCTACTGAGTCCGTGTGGCCGCCGCCGCCAGGCGCCAGCCGCCTCGGGCCGTACGCGTGTGTAATCGAGTGGGCGCAATACGCACTTAATGCAAAGAAGGGGAGCGCGTCGGGTATAAATACCCGTGCGGCGGCCGTGTTGGCCTTTCCTTCGTATTATCTTGCCTCCCCTTCCCCCGCCGCCAGAAATCTCTTGAGCTCGCCGGAGAGGGGAAAGGAAGAGAGACTTCCCGTGCCGCCCTCCTCGCTCGATCCCGCCCTCGCGATGGCACCCAAGGCCGATGTTGTTGGCGTGGCGGATTGGGAGTCCTGCTCCGTGACGGAGGCGGAGCTGGTGGCGTTGGTGGAGAAGGGGCTCCTGAGCGCTCGGAACGACTTCCAGCGGCCGGAGTGGATCGTGCCGTCGCCGGATGATCAGTATCCGCGCCCTCCGCCGGGGTACGTCGTGAGCTTCACGTCGTTCCATGAGCGCGGGCTCGGGATGCCGGTGGGGCGTTTCCTGCGGGCGCTCCTGGAGCACTACGGCTTGGAGCTCCACAACCTCGCCCCCAACTGCATCTCCCACGCGGCCGTCTTCGTGGCGCTGTGTGAGGGCTACCTCGGCGTCGACGCCCACTGGGACCTGTGGCTCTACTTCTTCGAGGCTACCTTGTTCCTGAAATCTCCGCCCGGGGCGGAGAAAGAGAAGGGGAAGGAGCAGGAGAAAGAGAAGGGGAAGAGGTTGGCCGTCCGGGCCGGTAGCTGCACGTTGCAGCTGCGATCCAGGCACCGCAGGGACTATATCCCGGCGAGGCTCGCCAGCTCGAACCGTGGTTGGCACAGCAAGTGGTTCTACCTTCGCAACGACGGTGGCCACCTGCCTGCCTACACCGGGAAGGTGTTCGACTCCGAGCCGCCGTCGTGGCGGAAGGAGCTGATCCCCGAGGGTGACCCCGCGAGGAAGGTGTTTACCGCCCGGGCGCGCCCGACCAAGGGTCTGACGCCTCGGCGGTGATCGCCGGTTTCCCAAGCGGCGCGTACTGCCGCTCATGCATCGGCGGTACGCGCTGTATGACATGCGGCTTTGGCAGCCCCAGGAGGGGGACCCGGATGGCGGCCGAGGACCTAGGGTTCGCCGAGGTCCTTGACCGGGACGGGCGTGCGGCATCGGTGGAGCATTCGCAGTTGCTCAAAATCCCGATGCGGCCTGACAAGGGCTACATTGGTCTGGTAAGACCCATTCCTCCGCTTCGTTGTGCGTTCCGCTCCTCTTCTTCCTCTTCCCCACGCTGACCCCGGTCGTCGCGCTTGCAGGGGCTCGCGGAGAGGCTGAGGCCGTCGAAGCCCCCGATCGCCGCGGAGAAGGCGGCCAATCGCGAGCACGCGGAGGCGGAGAAGCAGAAGAAGGAGAGCGCCGCGGCGCGCAACGCCCGCAAGCAGAAGGAGAGGGGGACTGTCTGGCTGCGGCGGCGCCAGAGCAGAGGGTCTCCCCCTCTAGCGAGACGCCGTCGACACCACCGAGCACGCGACGACGACGGCGATGGTGAGGAGGAACGAGGACGAGCCGAGCCGCCCTGGGGCTTGGATCCCCCGGAGGTGACGTCGCGCCCCCGGCGGGGCGGTTCGTTCCGGCGCCGCCGTCCTAAGGGCTGCCGGGAGAGGCTCGTCCCCGGCGTTGTCGGACTTGGGGCCGCGATGCCCCTGCGCCAGGACGCCCCCCCGAGGGGGGCGTGACATCACGGGGAAGGAGGTCGCCGAGCCCTCCCCGCAGAGGCTCGTCCCCAAAGGCGGGTCGGAGGCCCGCAGGACGCCTCTGGCCGGCGAGCAGCCGTCCGGTCGCCCGACATTTCCGCTCGCCCGTGCGGGTCCCGGTCTGGAGCTAGGATTAAAGTGCGCGGGTAAGTGGTGTCCACACCTTGCCGTGTCTCGACAAGCCCGCTCTTTTTCCGCCCGCTAACTTCCGTCTTGTCCCCATCCGCAGCTTGAAGCGCACGGCCGCGGTGGGCCGGCCCCCTTGCCCCTCGGAAAACAAATAAGGCGGGGGGGGGGGGAGCGCGGATCTCGGCTCCGCCGTTGAGCCGACGGTGGGACCGAGGAGAGGGAGAAGGTCGCCGAGGAGCCGCCGTCCGCGGAGCGGTCCTCGGCAGCGGAAGCAGAGGCGGCGCAGGCGTCTGCCGGGAGACCGAGGGCACGCCCCGTGGCGCCCCGGTCGAGGGGCCGGCTCCATCGGGTATCGTCCTGGAGTTTGGTGATCCCGGCCGTGTCGGCCCGGTAGACTCCTGTCGCCCGAGGCAGCGGGAGGAGCCCGTGGTGGCTGCTACCGCCGACGCGGCTATGACCGAGGCGGAGCCAGACCAAGCCGAGAGGCGGGTGCCACCGCAGCAGGGGAGAAGCCGAGGAGGCGCAGGCGACCGAGGCGCCCACCGTGGTGCCACGGCCTCGGCTGAGCGTCCCGGTGAGCAACCCGCCGGGGAGCCCACCTTGCCCGGAGAGCCAGCCGCCCTGGGGCCCCGGAGAGGCGAGGGGCCTTTTGCGCCGATGACGCCAAGGAGGGGAGGAACTGGGTGAGCGTGGCGGACTGCGTCGACCGCTACGAGAAGGCCGCCCGGACCATTGTGTCGGGGTTGTGCCAGAGCTCCCCCTTGCTTCGGGGTGAGTGAGCTTTCAGCCCTCCTTCCTCCGGAGCGCTCTTCCCAAAGAGCGTGTGTTGCGGATTTGGCGCAGACGCCGAGCGGGAAGTCGAGGTTCTCCGCATCGGCCAGCCTTCACGACCAGTACCTTCAGCGATGGTCGCTCAGCGACGACGGCCGTGTCGGAGAAGGACGCCGAGCTCGAGAAGCCCGCCTTCGCCTCCCCAACCGCAGGCCGAGGCCGCGACGGCACGCGAGGCCGCCACCCTCGCCAGGGACGTCGCGCGGCCACGCCAGAGCATTGACCAGCTCCGGACGGAGAAGGAGGCGATGGTCGCCGAGGCCTCGCGCTCGGCGGACTCCATCAAATCCCTGTCCGACAAGCCGGAGGCCTCGAGGCTGAGCCGCCCCTAGGCGAGGAGTACCCAAGCCGAAGGAGGCAAATTTGCAGGGATCGGTGAGAACGAGACCCTCCGCGGCCACCGCGAGGTAAGAGCTGCGACTGGGCCTTCATGCCTGTTTACACCGCCCGAGAGCCTAACTCCCAGGTTCTTGCAGACCTGCAGGGCAGGTGACTGAGCTGGAGGAGAGCCTCTCCGTGTCGCAAGCCGCCTATAACTCGGCGCGCAGGCGAGCTTGAGACCTTGACGCGGGAGGCCACACCGTCTGCACCGCGGTGGAGGCTTGAGGAAGCCGGCGGCAAAGAACTTGGTGTCGCGGCTGGGCGACGGTGCCACAGGCCCGGTGGAGGCGCGCCGGAGGCCCTCCGAGTCGGCGTGTCACACACGCCGCGGTGACCATGTCCCACTACCGGCTCGACCTTCCTCGGATCGCCGAGGGGCTCGCCGTGGGCCGAAGAGGAGATGGGGCACGAGACCGATGTGCTGGCCCAACTCGTCGAGGAGGCCGAGAAGAGCGGGGCTCCCGCCGCACTGGTGGCTACTTTTGCGCCCGCCGTCGTCTCCACTCCTCCGGAGGAAGCTAGTGACGCCGAGGCTGCGGTCGGTCGAGGTCGTGCCCGCCGAGGTCGCGGATGCCGGGTGCCGGCGGCCCCGAGGCCGTGGATGTCGCCACCCAAGACGTTGGTGGCCCGGATGCCCCCCAAGATCCTCCCAGGCCGGGCCCAAGTGCTCATGTAAATAAAGGTTTATGTTGATTTTGTGTTTATGAGACACTTTGTGAATCGGCCCGTTGAGGCTTTATGCTTTTTGTACTAGCTTTTTTCGTTATCTCTCGCCTTCCCTTCCGTTTGTATTCGCTACTTGGTCTTGCGAGGATGCTTTGCAGCCGGGGTCGCTTTTTAACCGAAGGAAGGGAGGGATCAAGGCGAGTAGATGCCTCGGCCCGTTGCCCTTCCATAGTCGAGCGACCTCCTCGCGGCACTTGGAGTCATTCTTTTTGGCCGAGGGTGGCGAGTGGAGGCACCGTAGCGCTTCGGGCGTAGGTGACCTCGCCGCCGGGCCGCCCTTGGCCTCGGGATGACCTTGGTCGTGCCTTTTCCTAAGTATGCAAAACGTAGAGTCTACGAAAGATAGCCAGGAAAACGAAAAAGATTTCGAAAAAGATTTCGAAAAAGATTTTTTGAGGGGTGCTTTCCAGGAGGGGGTTCCCCCCTTTCTAGCCCCCGAGGGAGGCTTGGTTTTGGTGAGCCAAAAGCAAGTCTCGCTGAGTCCTACTGGGGATAGAATGCTGTGACTTGGAAAGAACGTCCAAGGACTTAGTTTTATTTAGCCAATGGTACAAAGCGTAAGTACAATGCTTAGAATTTCTAGGGGTAAAAGCGACGTAGCTGTTGGATGTTCCAAGCGTTGTTGAGGATCTCGCCCGGCCTCGTTGGCGAGCTTGTATGTGCTCGGCTTGAGGACTTCAGCGACGATGAAGGGCCCCTCCTAGGGCGGTAATCGTTGCGGATGATGAGTCTATCGTCGTCCCGCCCCGCCCAACCGGCGTGCGAGGCGGTAATCGTTGAGCCAAACCACGGGGGTTCGCCTCACCCGAGTACTTGGTGAGGTTGGCGGGCCGGGCGGAACCGAAAGGGGAACCGTGGCGCCGCGGGATTTCTCGGCCGAAGGCACGGGGCCCCGGGGGTCCGCGTCGCCGCGGTCCTCGCCGCTGTCATGGCTGCCGCCCCGCGGCCGGCCGGTGGTCGCGTTAGTCCCCGCTCTCGCCTCCCTCACGATGTTGCGTGCATCGCCGTCGTTGAGATCGCCGTGGTTGTCCCGGATGCGCTCGTGAGCCGGCCTTCGTGAGGGATCCCGTGGACAGGGCCTCGCGCCCTCCCGTGGAATGCCTGCGGGTTCCTCGTCCCTTGCGAGCGCGAAGGCGCGAGGATGAGCTCGGCCTGTTGGATCGCGGGCGGTCTCGGCGAGGTCTCGTAGCTCGTTGTGGACGCGGCGCCCCTCCGGGGTGGAGGGCTCCGGCATTGATCGGAGTAGAAGGGCCGCAGCCGCGACGCTTTGGCTTGCACGCAGAAGACGGGAGGATGCCGCCCCCCTCGCCGCTGACGATCCTCCGACGTCGCGGGCGTGTCGCCGTGCTGGCTTGGGTTGAGCGCCACAAGCGGTGGCCTTGCTCGAGCCCGCCTATCTTCTCTCGCCGTAGCTGAAGACGGTCGCGGCAAGCTTAGCCCCGAGGTCGCGGATCTGCTCGACGGTGGGTCGACGTGGCTCCCGAGGCGTGGCTGCTGGATCCTCCGCCTCGGGGTGGCCGCAGCGGGGGTCCGCTCCCCCG
The DNA here is from genome assembly GCA_015844335.1 of Chrysopogon serrulatus. Taxonomy (NCBI): domain Eukaryota; kingdom Viridiplantae; phylum Streptophyta; class Magnoliopsida; order Poales; family Poaceae; genus Chrysopogon; species Chrysopogon serrulatus. The sequence goes on along the minus strand of JADLZL010004550.1, from coordinate 52,959 downwards.
TGGTCGAGAGGCTCTCGGATCCATCGGGTGGCGGCCGCCGGGGCGGGCCTAGCGGCGTGCCTAGGGTCACGATCCTGATCCCCATCGCCGCCGCCACGCCGTCGGCGCCGAGATCACGAACCTCCACGGGAAGCACTCGCGCGTCGGGTCGCATATGTCGCCCGGGAGTCGGAGTCGGGTAACCGGGGCGGGCGTGCTCGGGATGAACCCCCGGGTTCCGTGTACTCGAGGTGGCGCCGGATTGGGTGGGTGTAGCGCGTGCCGGGAGTGGCGTCGCCGCTCCTCCCGCCCGATCGTACTCCTCGTAGGCATGGATGGATCGGTCGGGGATGTCTCAAAGCGCCGTCGACGGCGGGGACGCCTCCTCCGGGCTCCCATGGCGGTGGGGACCAATATTGTGTACGTGGCAGCAGCGTTGATCATGCCAAATGGTCGGCGTGGGGTGGCGACGGGGGGCCGAAAGCGTCCCCTTACGGCGGGTGTTGTCCAGCCACAGCCGCAAGAAGATCTTCCCCTTTCAGGCCGCCCGCGTCGATGCGTCCGTCGAGCGTGGCGGGAGCGAGCACCGTGGTGCCTCTGCGCGCCGGGCCGGTGTCGAGTCCGCCGGGGACTCATCGGAAGGCCCCCCGAACTCCGGGCCGGGAGGAGTTCCATGTCGTCATGGACCCCAATCGACACGAACTCAAGCTCACCGAACCGGATCGGGGTCCCCGGCTCCAGCCGGGCCGGAGTGGAGAGGAGTTGGGGGTGAGAAGTCGCCCGCGTCGTCACGCCTGGCCGCCATCCGGAGGTTTGGCGGAAGAGAGGGCGAAACACGCACAAAGGTGCCCCTACGGCGCCAAGCATCCGCCGGTGCTAGAACTGGCGGTCCTAGCACCGACGAGTGAATTTGTGGTGCGTGTTCCCAACCCCGATGGTGTACAAGATGAACACAAGGATTTATACTGGTTCGGGCAAGAGAAGGCCCTACGCCCAAAGGGGGAGGAGTTCTTGTATTATCTTGCACCGGGTGCTCGTAGGTAGGGTGTACAAGCAAGTGAGAGAGGGACGGGGTCCCAAGTCTCGTGATGATTGAGGAGGGTGCCAATATCGGGCTCGAGTGTGTGAACTTGTCATCTAGGGTCTCGCCTTCCCCTTTATAGCCGCAAGGGGAAGGCAGGGGCCTTACAAGAGGTGACCGTGCTCGTGGCGGGTCATGGGTTTCCATCCTCCCTGACGAGGCTCCGGTGTGGGCCGACCGTCCCGACCGTGACGAGGCAAGGCGACGCCGCCTCCTTGCCCCTCAAGTGTCCGGAATGACGGACGTCCCTCGTTGGAGTTGGTGGAGTGCGTCGGAGGGGGCGCCGAGCCCCGTAGCTTTGACCCGCATGGAGGCCGAGGCTCGGGAGGCCTCGGAGCTTGTCGCCGCATTTGGAGAGTGGTTGGAATAGCCATGGGCCGGTCGCCGGGTACAGCTGGTCGCCCATCCCGGCTCGAGCTCACGGGTGGACTGTTGGTTGACTAGAGGGGTGTCCAGTCCACTCCCGCACGGGGGTGACGCCGGCTGCCGTGGCCTTGGCGTGGTGGATGGCGCCCGGGGTTCCGGCGATGGGACCCGGGCGGAGGGGTTAGGCAGCAAGGTGCCCCACCGTGGGCGGGCGTGGCCTCCACTATGGAGACCGCGTAAGCATGATTGCCGGCGTGGGCCGTGACGGGCGATGCCCATCCCCCTCGTCCAGAACATGGAGTGCTCCCCGACACGGGCGGTGGTGGATATGCGTCAAGTCGGTGGTACGGCCTTTGACTGGCGACGCTGCGTCCGCCCCGAGGCCTGGTTGCCGCTGGCTCGGGTGGGACGGAAGCCGGGCGGTCGTCCGAGGCCCCGCCCCCGGGGGGGGGGCGGGGACGGAGGGGAGGCTCGTCCGAGGCCCCCCCGGCCGGGGCTCGGGCGAGGCGGAGAATCGGAGCTCGTCCGAGCCCTCGGAGGTAGGCTCGACGGGTCGTGGGCCGTGCGTCGGCTCCGGCACCGTGGGCTTAGATAGTGGAAATGGGAGGCCTGCTGGGCCGAAGTTTTGCGTTTGTTGGGCTTTCCTTAAGGGGCCCTTATTTCGGTCCCCGACACTTGTGATGTTTTGCTATGTTTGCTTTAAGTTAAGTATTGTATGATCATGTAATGATAGTTGGAGCTATTTAAGTAGCTCATACGTATGTGCTTTTGGATGGAAATCAAGGGAGGAAACTTGTTTTGCTTATGTACTGAAAGTGACTGCATGTGCAGTTTCTATTGTGATGATTGATTCACAGTGTTAATGATATTTTCTAAGATACTGTTGAATACCAAAGTAATAGATAACTTTGTTATATAGCTTGTCCTAGAATTTCATGATTTTAGGCTGCATAGTTTAGGAGATATAGATTTTACAAAAGCCCTGTCAGAATCTGTCCAAGTCTAGACATAATTGTTTCTTCCTACTATTTGACTTAGTTAATGTTTGAATCAGCTCTAGGTGATAACATGAAAGTTGTAGAGATTTTCCTAAGATTTCCAGAAAGTCTAGGATCACCTTTTTTGAATGTCTAGAACTCCAGTTATGGTCAAAACAAGTGGCTGCTACTCTGCAGTCCAGAACTTACCTTGCTTAAGTTGATTGTTTCAACTTGATGATTTGTATGTCTAGCTTGAATAAGAGTGCCTTGGTATGGCTTTGCTATCATATTTTGGTAGGTTATATGACATATAGTTAATATTCATGTAAGTGTTTGTGCCCAATCTATCGTGACTTTGTGTTTGTCTTGCTTATTTTCTTATAATGCAATATATTGCTCTTCTATGCATTCATATCTTGCATTGTTGCATATCATCTAGGCACGTTGCATGCATGACGTGAAGGTAAAGAATGTGGTGATGGAACCAACTAGAAGATGGGGTAAAGATGACCAAATCCCAAAAGATGAAGCTAACTAACTGACATTGTGCTTCAAACCCAGGCAAGCCCCGGAGCATAACCCACTCTCTCTGTTTTACAAATACTTTACTACACTTTAAGTCTAGTGTAATGTGCATTACGTAAATAGGAGTTGGATGAAACCGTTGTTGCATGATTACCTTGAGATACAGCTATTTTCAGATACTATCCCACTAGTATGTTTAGGACGTTTTCTCTAAAATGCTTAGCCATGCTTAGAGCGGTAGAAGCCGGATGATTTCCTGTCTCCCGCGAGATATAGGTTTGTGAGATATAGGTTGGATACTTGTTTACTATGGGATATATATGCTATCCTGAATCATGAGAATGATGATAATTGGAGACCGGAGGACATGGGCTATGTTCTGGTGGAAGCCAACAGGATTACCTGGTCGTGCTAGTTCCGTCTGTGTCGATTAAGGACCGTACCGTATTCTGGATCTAGGTATGAGATTGAAAGGATCAACACATAACAGGGGCCCGAGTTACAGTTGACCGTGAAGCCGAGTCCTTATTCGAGGTGGTTTTTGAACCGCTTATGCGTTGTTGGGACGACTGGACGGAGGAAGGGTACTGGTCCAAGACCCTGCATGACTACGGGCTACGGGCTGAACGGGCAAGACTTGTGAGGATGTAGTACCATGAGATTTGCAGGTGGATTCAATTCCATCTTTTGAATAGTGGAACGGTGACCCACATGATCCTCGGCAGGAGGAGATGGGTGTGTGTTGTGATTATCCAGCTGGATGCAAATCGATTCGAATCGCCTCTCCCCGGTCAGTGAGAAACTCATACCTTCTCGCAGAGACGTAGTAAAAAATGGAACATTGGATGATGATGGAAGGATTATGATTGGTATCCCAGCTATAAGTGATGGTTGTTATGATTAAAATAATATGATATAGAGAGGTGCTAATGTAGTCCTACAATAAAACTTAAAAACTTAAAAAGGATTATATTAGTAAGCTTTTTCTGCAAATGATGCTACCCGTCAAACTCCACACATATAGACTATCATTATCCTTGAAGTCTTTTATTTCTTCTCCCTGACGGGTAAGTCTTGCGGAGTACAATTGAGTACTCAGGGTTTTATCCCACCCTGTTGCAGGTGATTTGCCTGTTTGCAGATGGTGTTAACTAAAAGCCGGTGGGCATGGCTACTCCGTATATTGTTCCTCATCCATACTTCACCGGAGGATGTCAATTAAGCTAGCAATATAATTCAAACATTTTGATTTGGTAATCACCTTTAAACTATGTTTTATTGTAATTCAATTTGAAACTAAACTTTTATTTATTATTCGTTATCCTATTGTAATAACTTTTCTGTTACGAACTCTGAGTATGTGATATGTATTTGCTTAATCGAGTACGATCCTGGTTATAAAGTTGATTTACCGAGGTTCTTCGTGACACTCGGCAGACTACCGGATTTATATACGTGATGGTATGAGCGTGTCAACGTAATTAATGGGGACTGTCATACTTGATCATGTATAAATTGGTCGGTTCTGTCACAACTACGAGACGCGGCTTCAGTGCATCATCAACTACAACGCCGACGTCTTTGGTGTAGTGAAGAAGCCCCAAGCCAGGACCATGACGCTCACCAGGGAGCAGTCCCTCTTGGCAAGTATGAAACATCAATACTACCTCCTTCCATGAAGAATAGGTATGCCTCATTCCATCTTCTGACATATCAATAACTTGATGGCATGCAACAATGTCCTAATTGGTGCTCCAGGCACCGCCTCTGCTGGGAGGCTATTGTGGACAGGTGGCTCTCGGATGATTGTGGGCAGAGAAGCACCAGATCCGCCGGGACTGCCGCCTGCAGATGGGTGGGCCGGCACACCACTAAGGCAACCGGAGCCTTAGCGCGTACGCCCAGACATGGGTAATCTTCTTTGTGTTTTCATCTTTATTTATTTATTCTAACACTGAATTCACGTTACTTGTAATCATCTTAGTGTTTTTTCCCCCAGTCCCAGATGCACCAAGGCTAGGACTGCAACGAGTTCATGGCGTACGCCCTGGCACACAAGGGCAAGGCGACGGCTCCGGACGTCACCTACAACCCGGCGGACGGGTCCGAGGCGTACACCAACGCGAGCGTCTACAGCAAGCTTAGCGAGTACACCTCGGCCGCTCACGAGCGCCATGGGGAGGACTTCGATCCGGCCAGCCAGCCCCTGGACACAAACCTCTTGATGAGGCTGGGAGGAGAGAAGCAGCACGGCAGGTACAGGATGGCGCCTCTGTTCCCAACCTCGCCGAGATTCGAGCAAGGAGCACGAGCTCCTCCCTCCCCATACGCCCTCGGCAGCAGAGCAAACAGCAGTAGATGGCGGAACTCTAGATTAGTACTGTTTCATTCGTCGGATCACTGTTGTTACATATCTACCTAGATTTTGAATTGTTTGAACATTGCGGGTGAATGTTGCAGGCCTCTTTGAGGTTGGAGGCCCAGCAGGCGGCCTAGGCGGAGGCCCATCGGCTGGAGATGGAGGCTGTACAAGCCTAGAGGGCGGCCGAGGAGCAGAGGATGTGGGACATGTTCAGCTTCATGGCCAGCCTTCAGGCCTTGCCAGGTGTGGTCGTGCCTCAGTTGCTGCTCGCTCCAATTGTGGCTCCTCCTCCTGTAGGGACTCCGGTGAGTATATATGATTGTTTAATCCTTTAGCTTGTGCGGCCCTCGTGCAAATACTCATGAATTCGCTTCTCCTTTGTGCAGCCACAGTCGGCGGTTTTGAACCCGACTCCTCACGGTGGCCCTTCGCCACAGGCTGGGTGGCCAACTGGTCCTTCATACCCCAAGCACTCCGCTCCACACTCCGGGTGGCAAGGATGGCAGTAGGTACTGTTTATTTCTCTTTTCATGTTGCTCGGACTTGTATTGGACTTAGACCAGTGTGGTATTTAGACATGTGACATATTTATATGTATGTGATGGATTATGACTCTGTGATGGATTGTGGACGATATATGTGTATGTGACGCATCCTGGACGATTTGTGTATGCGATGGATTATGAATGATGGATGTGATATATCATATGCTGTGTGTGATGAAATATATTTATTTTATTTGTTTGTGTTGATGGAAAGCAAAAAACAAAAAAATAGCATTTTTGCCCTTTTTGCCGAGTGCCACACTCGGCAAAGAGGCCTTTGCCGAGTGCCATGGCAGCACTCGCAAAGCAAAAAGATCGGCCCAGTTTTCGGCTTTTGTGAAAGACCGTGGGCCCGGCAAAGGTTTTTAAAAAAAAAAAAAGTTTGCCGCCGAGTGCCGGTGTCCAGACACTCGGCAAAGATTTTTTAAAAAAAATAAAAAAGTCTCTTTGCCGAGTGCAGGCCCTCGGCACTCGGCAAAGAATTTCTCAAAAAAATTAATAAATCTTTGCCGAGTGCCGGGTCGTTAGCACTCGGCAAAGAAGCCGTCCAAGTTGACGGCCGATTTTCCTTTGCCGAATGCGGGTTTGGCACTCGGCAAAGGCTTTGCTAGTGCCCGATTTCCGGCACTCGGTAAAGACTCCTTTGCCGATAGGATCTTTGCCGAGTGGTCTTTGCCGAGTGCGGCACTCGACAAAGCCTTTGCCGAGTGCCTGGGGCACTAGGCAAAACGGCTGTTTCCTTTAGTGCATGATATTTATTCCCAAAGTTGGAGCTAGCTTGCATGGTAAACAGGTGCACCTAGCTACTCTTGAAGGGAGACACAACTTCAGTGAGGATCTACCTCATGGTGGAGTTAGTGGAGTGGCCGGAGTAGGTTTAGTGGAGCGCGCAGTGCATTCCTAAACAAACTTGACTCAAGCGATTGCTACATGATAGGTAATAGATGAATGTAACTGATTAAAGCATGTAACATTTGATATTACCATGCTAGAAAACGACCAATCCATCATTCCATCCGAAAAAAGTCCCACACGTGGCTCCTCCTCAGGGTAGCTCGATCGGGCAGAACTCGAAACCCCCATCATTACTGCCCACACCCCCTCTCTCCTCTACCTAGCTTGCCACCACCTGGGAGCACACTGGAGCTCCACGACCACACGAGCAAGACAGCGAGGGGGCCATGGAGTTTAATCTCCCGTCCAGTTGGAGCCTGAGCAGGTTCCAGTAAAAACGACGGTGACAATTCTTTTAATTATTAGAGGCGGCTGGCTCCGGTGCTCCTGTGAGTGAATTCGCCTTCCCTCTCCTGCCATATCTACGAGGGGAGGTAGTGGGTCGACGTCCTATAATATAATTAGTCCAAGTGGAAGGCCGCAGAGGCACCGTCTAGGTGGCTCATCATTGAGTGCCAATGAGGAGGTGCTGTGGAGCTTGGAGACTACGCGCGAGGCAAGATGGGTTTTTGTCATGGCATCACTGAGGCCGCACAGGCAGCCGTGGCAGTGGCAGCAGCATAACGTTCGGATGTCCCGTGGTTGGCGGCACAACAACAAGCGGGTCGATCACATGAGCGCACGCGGTGGCTTAGCAGCACATGGTGTTGTGTGGCGGGTGCTATGACTGGCGACTTGGCAAGCTAGTGAGACATGGCATGGCAACATGGGTCTCTACGGTGTGGTGTTCGAGGCCAGATCGATCTGTATGTTGGTGGCGGACGGCGCTGCTGCATCATTTAGGGGCAGCGCGCGGTCAATCTTATTGGTTGTGCTATTGATGCTTGCTTGTAGCCTTGTAGGGCTGGTGTTAACTGCCCACTGATGGGCAGTTCAGACTGAACGAATGGTCTCCATCGGGTCTGTTTGTCACCCTGTTCTACCGCATTATGCACTTGCTCGGTGACAAGGGTAGTTTCCTAGTGGTTGGTGTGCGGTCTTGCTGCTAGGCATGGATGTGGCAACGGGTACATCCCCAACGGGTATTGGTTCTATCCGCATAAAATCTATCCCATCCCCATCCCCATTAACGCATAGATTTTTCCCCGTCCCCATCCCCGCTCGGGGATTTCATACCCGCCGGGACCTGTACCCGAGTACACACCGTAATCAACATTACGTGCCATAATAATACAATAAATTGTCCAAATCCGACAATATTTCCAGTTTAAAAATACAAAATAAATAGAGATTTAGAGAATACAAGTCTATTGATAACAAGTTTAATGTCTAGTGGACTAACAGATGCGGTCATCCTATTAAGGCATAGCGGGTTCCCCAAATGCTAGGCATCCCCCGCTATGGATTCCCCCACGGGTAGAGATATCATCCCATCCCCCGTCCCCCCTAATGGATCTCCCCATCGGGTATCGGGTATCGGGTACCCGTTTTGAGTGCCCATGATGGTACGGTAGTGTCGGTTTTTGTTAGAGAGTGAGAGCCCGGACAAGAAAGCTTGTGGACATTGCTTCATCCTTGGAGGCATCATCTCCCCATCCTATACCCGGCCTGCTAGATTTCAATGGGTGAAAACCTAGCCCAGTTGTAGGCTGGCGATGGCGGCATCTTTGGCATCACGACCCTCCTAAAGGCATCGACCATTGCACCATACTTAGTTCCTCTCAACCAGTGGTGGTGTTTCATGCTCGCTAGTCGCTAGTCGCTACTGGTAACTTATAAAATAATGAGTCATTTATCAGAGCTCCTAATTATGAAGTATCAAAGGGCTTTCAAGGAACAAGAAATAACGTCGTTCACGGGGAAATGGAGCACCAAAAAATGATGGCCGTACGTGGGGTTAACTTTGATGCGCCATTATCATTACTGGCTTCAGTAATCTTTTACTATAGCTGCTAATAAATCCGCATGTCAAATTAAGCCACATACGTTGATGGCCAAGCACTACTACAGATTCGACTATCAGTGCCGGCACCATTAGTGCCGGTTTAACGAACACCGGCACTGATAACTCTTCAGTGCCGGTTATACGCTTCGAAACCCAAAACAAGGCTGGCAGCCATGACAACCGGCACTGAAGGTCCCTATCACTGCCGGTTTGTAGTAGGAACCGGCAGTAATGTGCATAGAGAACATCACTGCCGGTTCTAGCCAAAAACCAACATTGAATTTACCTTTTTAATGCCGATTCGAACTCAGAACCGCCGGTGCTATACTGACACCACAAAAAGGTGGCAGTCGTCCTCTTCTTCCTCCACTCTGCCATTCTGAGCACATCAAGCCGCGCGCGTGGGCCTCTCTCTCCATTGTTGCGGCTGCTGTTCTCCATAAATGAAGCTAGCTAGCTTTTGAATTTTGGCTAAGTGGTTGATTTCTTTGCATTAAGGTTAGTAATAAACATCCAATCTTTTGATTATATCCATTAATTGTAGCTAATTTGTTTGATATGATATTTATGTTGGTCTTTCTCTTGTAGTGAGCTTCAAATTAGACTTTAAGCAAGGCCTCCAATCAAACTGTGGACAATCCATCGTCCAAAAGGTTAGTGTCTATCAGTCCATTTATATTTTTAAGTACACATACATGCATGGTCCTCAAGATTGATATTAGTATGTCATGCTATAATTAGTTGTAGCTAGTTAGCAGTACAGAGTAGTTTAATTTACAATTATGATGAGCAAATGAATCAATATGCTTAATATTGATTAATATTAGTATGTGATGCTATTAGTTGTAGCTAGTTAGGAGTAGAGAGTATATTCTTTTACAATTATGGTCAGCAAATTAATCAATATGTCACCTACCAACACAATGTTTAATTTGGACCAAAATTGTTGGCCATGATGGAGTCTCCACTATTTACATGTCACCAAGCAAGACATTGTTTAGAGAGAAATTGTTTTATTGATTAGTTCTCTAATTCTTTTAAAAATAGTGTCATTTTTGTTTAGATAAATAATTCTTCATGATTATTCTTCAGTAATATATGTCAACATATTTTTTGGCGCGAAATTGGTGTTCATGGAATAATCTTTTTTAAAATTATTATCTCTATTTTTATATGTCTGGAATTAGAATCTCTACTTATGAATATTGAACTATAATTTACGTATCAGCAAACAACATATTTTTTAAGCTATAAAATTTTATATATTTTTGTCTCCATGATTTTTCCGTGGCATGATGTGTCAAAATATTATCAATACAGAGATGGACCTAGAGTAGATATACGGTGTGTCCTGAACAGACCCGCGGTACTTGATTGGCGTATCCAACTTCCTCCAAGTAGCCAAAGCCAATGTTCGTGAGGGGCAACCTATATTCTGTCCATGCAAAGATTATGGAAATGTTAGAAAGTGGAGTAGGTTAGAGTCTATACGAACGCACTTGATTACAAGGGGGTTCATGAGAGACTACACAATATGAAGTATGCATGGGGAAGTTGGTGACAATGTTCCACAAGAAAATTACAATGATGATGTGGCCATGCCTGACATAGCCGTCCACGAGGCTGCTACTAACGATGTTTCGGGTGTCAACACGTGTCACCGTTAATGATATGTTGAGGGATACATTAGCTGACGACACTGAGCATAATGATGGCATTTTCTAGATGCTACATGATGTAGAGAGTGGATTTCTTAGCGACAGACAGTTGAAAAAACTAGAGAAAATGAGAAAAGATGGCAAGACACCATTGTATCCAGGTTGTGCACTGAGCAAACTAGAAGCCAACATCATGCTATTAGAGTTCAAATCTTCAAATGGATTGAGTGATAAAGGCTTCGACAACTTGCTAGGAATCGCATCAACATTCATGGAGGCTTCACATCGAGCTGTGAATTGGATGACCCTTGCAGAGCTGTGATATTCTCAGGGTTTGGAGATCCACAACTGATATGTACTGTATTCTTCATTAACATGTATGTCCTTGTTTATCATTGATTCAGTCAAATCTGCAGACAAACTGTCCATCACTTGACTGACAAGAAGTACGATCAGATGAAATCTGGAATGAATCAGAAAAACTCAAGTGATCATCTGTTGAGCTCCTAGGAGTTTGACATAAGATGTAGAGCACATGATCTCTTAGAAAATCAAAAGAGGTCAGTTCCCCTGATACATCTATTCTCTACTGTACTATAGTGATCTGAAATGAAAGCTTAAACATGGGGAAAAGGAAGGGTAAAAGGAGACAACAGAACATGTACAACTTTATCATGTTATCACAACAAACTTGCCAACAACGAATGAACAAAGGTTCTTCTTTTTTCTGTTTCCAAATTAAATGATGAAACTTTGACAATTTGCTACCGTTTCTACTGCTGATTCTGCATCGGTGACGCAGAGACACAAAACGGTCTGCTTGTCATCACCAATCCCATGGGCATCACAGCAGATTCCTTCCACAAACACATACCTATTTAAATCTATGGCTTGTCTGGCAGTGCCTTTACACTGTATTTTTTTTTTTCCTGACAACATTACATACAAGAGAGAGAACTTTGCTTGATCTTATCTATCAACTGCTTATGTACCATGAAACTGGAAGGAGTTGAAGACAATCATGAATCAGGACGGGTAGCCTCACAATGATTCTGCTATGAGTGGGGAACGAATGTTCCGACATAGCCTATGCCAACAATGAAGAAAGCGATGGATTGGAGGAATAGGAATATGTAGTAGTGGTTGTTCCTAAATGCAATGTCATAGCATCCACAGAAGAAGAGGTAAGCTGCAACACCAAGCTCCAGAATATGCAACCTGATTCCACATTAAAATTTAGCCACAAGAATAAATAGATGAATCAGTCTGCCCCAAAAAAATAGAAAAGAGCAAGAAAAGACAATTCTTCGTCATGTACCTATCTCCTATCCTTATGCGGGGCTTCTTGCATGCCTTGCCTGACATTTTCATCCTCAGGGCATCACCAAGTTTTTCTGTCACCACCCATTCGTTCACCCTGCCTGCCTCCAATAGGCCAATCAAAGTGGCCTTCGTTCTATGCAATGACATCACATTCTCAAAGAGGATCCAGAAGACAATTAAGTGAACTGATCTGCACCATCCAATGGTTTTGATATTAATCTTTCAGATTAATCATATCTTCAGAGTAGAGTGAAAGGCATTGTTGAATTTTATTACTCCAATTAGATGATTGGATCACGAATTTCATACCTTGGAGTGCCAACAGCATTGAGAAGGGTTATTATGGTTGGGATATAGACAGAACCCCACTTTGGTATTTCAACCTCAGGAACCAACACCGTCGCGGGGATAACAATGCAGTAAAACACAAACGTCACAATGTGCGCTATTATCTTGCGCACAAGGAAGAAGTTGTAGATGACATGGATTTTCTTCCAAAGCGTCACTTTCTGCACCAAGTAAAATCAATAACTTGTTAGAAACAGCAAGTCCTGGCTGGCTGGCTGTATTAAAAAAAAGCATATTATTTTGGAAAAGGCTCGGTGCCAGGCACCTTGTTTCTGACGATCTCCATCAACATTTTCCTAAACAGGTTTGCTGGTCCACATGACCATCTGTGCTGCTGATATCTGTACGCTTTGAGTGTACTTGGGAGCTCATTTTTCACCTGAACATACATTTCTTCAGGGTTAATTGCATGTTTAGGAGGATTGTAACAACAAGAGCAGTGAAAGCGAATGTGGTTGCTGCAACATGAATGCTGCGCCATTTTACCATGAGATCGCCAAGAAATACAAACTTCCATCCTTTGAGGCTAGCTCGGACTGCCAAATCCATGTCCTCCACCGTGGTCCTGTCCTTCCATCCTCCTGCCTCGTTCAAAGCAGATATGCGCCATACACCAGCAGTCCCTGTCGAGAAGGCATTTTGAGTGGCAAGAAAAACGATGCTTAAAACCAGTTCCTCTCCTGTGTGCATGTATACTAGTATTCAGTAACCTGCAGAGGAGGGGGGTGTTGGTCATTGAGCTGAGCTGTCGTAACTGTCACTCGTCATTCAGGGTTTCTATCTTCCCTAAATCTCTTCATTTACTTGTTTTTACACAAATTATAGTGTTATTATTGAACCGTAGCTGTCTTCTTGTTCTCTATGTCACTGTGTGTTATGCTATTGTGCCCATGGGCCATGGGTAGTGTAGGGTTCTTGCAATTTCATATGACTTTGAGATGTGGTACATGACCGACCCCTTTGTTTTGCTTTACAAAGACTAGGAAACAGAGTGTCTCATTATTATGAACTGAAACACGTGTTGGAAAAAGGAAAAGGCTGAGGGGGCAGAATTATGAAAACGAGAAAGCAGGACACAGAAGAGTTAACGTACGCCCCGGCCCACAAGAAGGCTTACCATTGAAGCCGAAGAAGGCGTAGGTGGAGGAGCCGACCTCCTGCTCCACTGTGAAGTGGTAATCCAGGGACATCTCCTGCATCCTTGTCATCAGGCATTCATCTGCGTTCACTGCTCACGAAAGACCAGCAACAGCAGCAGACATGTTATCGACATGCACAAGAATCTGTAGCAAAGGAAGTTGGAGTACTACTGCCGGCGCAAAACATCCTTTCATCGATGGAGAGATAATTTACACAGTTGACAGTCCAGACAACCTTTACTGATACATGTTTTTTTTTGCGTAATAGCCAAATTGGCCCTTGAACTTTCATCGAAAGGTCAAATTGGACCCTCAACTATCAAAAGGGCCAATTTGGCCCCTGAACTTTCAATTTCGGTTCAATCTCATCCTCCATCCGACGGCGTCAGCTCACTCCGTTAGCACAGTAACTTTTGACATTTTTCTATAGTACTTTTTATTTCATAACTAATTATTGGTGCATGCTAAATTCATAAAAATTTTTGTGTAGCCTCTTCATGATGTACTCTACCTAGGAAAAATATGAAACCTAGAAAATGAATAGTTTTTGTATGTTTTAAAATTACCTTATTTAATTAATAAATGCAACTTCTATGATTTTTGTAGGTCAAAATAAATATCCAAAAATTATAAAAATTGATTTGTAGCTGCTTTATAATGATATCAATGATAAAACTCTCAAAACTCAAAATTAATTAAAAAAAGGGGAGTTTTAAGTTTTGAGTTTTGAGTTTTAAGTTTTATCCTAATCCCCTTATATAGGATGAATCATTAAAACTCAAAACTCAAAATTAATTAAAAAAAAAATAAGGTAATTTTAGTTTTAAGTTTTGAGTTTTGAGTTTTAAGTTTTATCCTAATTTAGCATCTATATAGGTTGATATCATTATAAAGCAGCTATAAAAATCAAAAGTTTTATAATTTTTGGATATTTATTTTGACCTGCAAAATCATAGAAGTTACATTTATTAATTAAATAAGGTAATTTTAAAACATACAAAAATTATTTATTTTCTAGTTTTTTTATTTTTCTTTGGGCCTATCCATCAGTGATGCATCAAATTTAAGAGGGGCCCTTTGAAACACAGGAAAAAGAATCATATAAGAATTTTTTTTTAGAAATTTCATTGTTTATGAAAAACAGGATCAAAATAACCCCGTTCAAAAAATAAAGTGGTCAAATCTTCAGCTGAGGTTATTTACTGCCCTTAGAAATGTGAATCAGTAAGGGCACTCCCCAACGCAGACCTCAAGTAGTTTCTATCTCTATTTATTACGTTGCCAAATCAGCATTTTGATGACGTGGACAGCAATTAAACGAAGAAGAGAAGGAAACCGTTTCTAAGTTAGACGTCGTTTCTACGCGTGAAATTGGAAGAAACCAGCGATTTTCGCGTTGTGACAGCGTACGTCGTTTCCATCTCTCCTCTACTGATCCCGTACGCAGAGCTCGAGGGCCCGCCGACGCGGAGCTACTCGCGCGCGGAGACGCAGCCACCGGCGCGGGAGTCTTTCGGTGGGAGCTTGCGACTCGCGAGTTGGCCCGCCGGCGTGGAGGCTCGCCGCCGTGGATCTATTGCCCACGGTCGGTGCTCGCGGCCGCAGTCGTTTCGCTGGCGCAGCCCCGATGCTCTTTGGGTCGGCGCGGAGTATCCATCAGTGATGCACAAAATTTAAGCTATCAAAAGGAATGGAGAAGCCCTTTGAAACACAGGAAAATTGAACGAACGGAATCATATAAGAAACTTTTTCTTCAGAAATCGGTTCATTGTTTAAATGGCGTGAAAAGCCAGACAGGATCCAGGAAATAACCCCGCATTCAAAAAGGGATTGGTTTCCTTTTAAAGTGGTCAGTAAAATCTTCAGCTGAGGTTTCTATTTACTGCCCTTATAGAAATGTGAATCAGTAATGCAAGTTGGTGGGACAGGAAGCTGCATCAAAAGTTGTGGAGTGCGCCAATTACATACATGAAAATTTGAGTTTACATGGAACAGTTGGTGCGCATGCATGCAACCTGTGGTGGGACATAAGGAAGAGTGTGTGTGATACATGTGCTTATGCACATAGCTGTCATAGCTCCAGAGATGGTCATGTTCATTGTTCAGGCTACTACTATCACCCAACAACATGACACAGTGGCGGATCCAGGATGAGCACCTGGGGGGGGGACTAAGTAATGAAGATTAAGCGCTAAAGCTGGAGATTACTGGTGAATTTGAACTAAGCTACAGTAATTGCTACAGTAATTCCAACGGAAAACCAGGCTTGTTTGTGGTGGGGGTGGTTGCACTGGATCCGCCAATGACATGACAGGTGACAGCGTATTTGTTGCTGATCCGGAAAGTCTGGAGCTTACTGTAGATAGCTTGTGTGCCTCTTGCACGGTGGTGTACTGGAGTGGAGTGCTGGACCGCGACCGAGCGAGCGTTTGTGATGGCAAAACAGGTAGGTGTAGGGTTTCGTTGGAAGTTGCACAGCACACGCACACGGGTAGTTGAATTGAAGCTGGAACAAGTCTGGAACTGTGGACTCGATCAAACCGTGACCTGTGGTGCGTGGTAGCTGGCGTGCTGTGCCTGTATAGCTAACGACGACGCTCACTAGAGATCTGTTCGCTGCAAACAAACATGCATTGCATGCATGCGTCTGCTGTTATCCCTCCATTAAAAGTTTTATTTGATGTTTATGGACTAAAGCAATGGCGTCGCAAATTAAACCACATGTATCTCATGTATGTTTGCACAAGGCTAAGGCTAGGCATGCACATGGGTGGGGGTGGCTGATGGAGACCGACGGCGGCGTAAGAAGCTAGCCAGCACACAGCTGGTTGACTGATCAGATATTCAGATGGAGGAGGAGGACTGAATTAAGCTAAGGTAGCCAGCCAACTCGAGGCAGTACGTATAGCCAATGATAACACGTAGGGGCATTATTGCTGGCAGCAGTAAGGCTAACTCCAACAATAGAAAGGCAAACACGAGACCCATTCTACGAATTGGGTCGTGCACAGTGAAACATCACCATCCCCAAAACTTTCCCCCTCCAACAGCTGCGACCCAAAACTTCCCTCACCGTGCGCTCGGCCCGCACGGCCGCTCACCGGAGCTGGGGATGGAGCTCGTCGCCGGCCGGCCGGTCGTCTCGCCCGGCTGTTCCTCTCCCCTCGCCTGGCCGCACCTCCTCTTCCCGTCCGGCCGCGCGCAGGCGGCGGACCGGATCTCGGCCTCGCGCGCCGGAGCGGGTGTGGGAGCTTCGCTCCGCCGCAGCCGCGTCGGGAGCGCCCGGAAGCTCCGCGACCGCCGAGAGCGCACGGGAGCCTCGGCGGCCAGCATGGGCGCGCGCGGGAGCTCCGGCGCTGCCGCCTCAAGCGCCGTCTTCCTCCTCCGCCATGGCAGGCGTCCGGCGCAGCTCTTCCTTCTCCTCCATGACCGGCGCACCTGCTCCTCCTCCATGGCCGGCGACTGCGGGTTCCGGCTCCGTTGCCTCGTCTCCACCTTGCCTCCTACGGGCCCACCATGGTCGACGGCGCCAGATGTTTGGGTCGAGGAGAGAGAAGATGCATTTTTGCGTTTCGGATCGGCAAGCAGGCAAAATGCGTTCTCAGTTTAGGTCATCCGTTGGACCTGCTTTTTGAGACCCAAACGCACTGTGCCGGATGCATTTTAGGTTTGCCTCTCCTTGTTGAAGACAGTCTAAGGCAGGTGCACCATGGTTGTACAGTATGTAGTATACATGCAGTTTATGTGGAGGACCAGTGGGCAGTGGTGGAGCCTGTGGGTGACAGGGATACTTTGACCCTACTGAGCCCAGCACCGACACTTGAGTATTTGCCATTCTTAATTCGTGTCCTTGTACTGACTGGCAGTTATTGGGTCCCCTCCCCGGTGCCCTCCTTCCTCGCGGCCTCACTAGTCGTCATCACGGATGCATGGACATCGGATCGATCGTCACATGCATCATCTCCCGATCGACGGCCGGCCCTCTGTACGTCGCAATCGCAAACCCCATCCCCAGTCTCTGGCCAGCAGAGTCCAGGCCACCACACCACCAAAAGGCAACAACAACAGCAGCTAGCAGTAACAACAACGACGACGACGTAGCTAGCAGGGTACTACTAGTACGTACCGAAGCTCCAGCGCGCCTGGACGAGCGCGAGGTCGGGGTTGTGGAGGAGGAAGGGCACGGTGCGGCACAAAAAGTCCGGCTCCGGCTGGAAGTCGGCGTCGAAGATGGCCACCACGTCGCACTCCCGGGCGTAGGCGCGCTTCATGCCCTCCCGCAGCGCGCCGGCCTTGTACCCGCGCCGGCTGTCCCGGACCTCGTACCGCACGTTCACGCCCTTGCTCGCCCACCGACAGCACTCCGCACGGACCAGCTCCTGTGAGATGGGAGAGACCATCATCATCCATACAAAGTACATGCATCACCATGCATGCATGCATGTACAGTACACTTGTGTTCTAACAATTGTACAGTATATATAAAAATAAATAAAAGGTTCCGGTCGACAAGGACAAAATCTGGGAGTCATCATCATTACAGCTAGCGCATGCAATGCAGGTGTAGTCGCAACTGTCACTCACAGATCAGCGGGCTCCGGCTGTTACTTCATGCTTGCAGTGCAACACACTAGCACCCAGAACAATTGCACTGGCACAAGGTACAGGTAGGTAGGTAGGTGCAAGTACTTCCTACTACTATACTATGGCAAGTGCATGCTGGAGTATCTAATCATTACTAATATACTGTATTATGCAGATTATTACGAATTCCCACGATCAAGCCTGCCCGCCGGCCGGCACGTATAACAGCAAGAAACAGGAAGCAGCTGTTGCGTTCCTCGCCTCGATCGATCACGTACGTACCTTGATGACGGGGTCGGTGGAGTCGTCGAGCACCTGCACGATGATCCGGTCCGCCGGCCACGACAGCCCGCACGCCGCCGCGATCGACACATGGTACACCTGCACGTCCGCCGTCCGTCCACGTCAGAGACGACCATGGCAGAGGCAGCAGAGAGGAGCACGTACGTACGAGAGCTCGCTCGCTCGCTTTTCTCGTTCACAGTGACTCACCTCGCGCTCGTTGTACATGGGGATCTGCACGAGCACCATGGGGTAGGCGGCGGCCGCGTCGCCGCCGGGCCCGGCCTCGAGGTCCTCCTGGCCGCCGCCATCGCGGACGATGGGCTCCCAGCGGTACCGCCGCTCGGGCGGCCGCCACCCGAGCAGGCGAGACGCCAGGACCACCGCGGCCAGGTACACCTTCTCCACGAACAGCATCACGGACATGGCCAGGCACAGCGCCACCGACAGCCGCAGCAGCGGCACCACCACCGGGGACTTGACCTGATGCCACACCGCCGCCGCGAGGGCGTCGATGCCGGAGTAGCCTGCTGCAGGCACAGTCGTCCCCCACTCCGGCACCCCCACACCGCCGGCCATTGTATTGTTTAGAGTAGATAACAGAGAGCTGTGGCAGCAGGCGTGCAGCGCCGCCGGTGCCTGACCCTGACTGCCTCTGCCTGCGTGCTCGTGGAGGGAGGGAGGGAGAATAAAAGGGCGAGGCTGCGGGAGGGTGGTGGGTTTTGTCGCACGCTCACACAGGGTGCACCGGATCGGACGGCGAAGCAGCGAGAGGGCGAGGGGAGATTTGACGGCGGGGCAAGGGGTGACCCGGCCCCGTCATTGCCGGGATCGCCGCCGCTGGGTGTCGGTGGCCGCTGCCAGCAGAGTGCCAGGTGGTTTAACCGTAGGAGATTGTGATTCGCTTGGCTGGGCTGCTGCCTGTGCTGTGGTAGATACGGCCATACAGGACAGGGTGCTGATACGAAAATGTACCAGCTGGTTTTTTCTTATTGAAAACATATATAGGTCAATTAGGTCATACTTTGATTTGATTAACAATACGTAAATGGAAAGTTTTTTTCTTAGATACAAAAGTATTTTTCGTAACAAATCTAGTAATACAATTTAGAAAATTCATAGTCAAAGGCAAAACAAAAATTATGATGCCAGGAAGTACTAGATTTGCCATAAGAAGTTTTTATTTTTCGATTTGTTATGCCATGCCATTGCCTTTGGGATGTGCTTTGTGTTTAAAGTTGTTTTGTCTTAAACTTCTATGTTTTTGGTGTTTTTGGTGTGCGAACCTAGACTAGATGGCTAAGGCGTTCTAGTAGTACATTGGTGACATGGTTTTGATCCTAATGGGGTATGTTCATTGGGCGGAGGTAAAAAAAATTCTCTCGTCTATTCCGTGCTATATGTCTAAGGACCGGCTCACTCACAGCTGTGTTGCTGTGTATGGGTGGGACATGAGGTTCGAGAATTTCTTTTAGCTTCTTGCTGCTTCAATAACATGAGAAATGTTAAAATATTAATACTTTTAAATCTTTGTAAAGCTGTACATATTCCAACTAGAGGAAGAAAACAAGAAAACTGCCTACGAAAATAGACTGAATTTATTATCCACAACCACAGGTTATAGTTTTGGCTGGAGTATAATGGGTGAATAGATCTGGATTCTGGATCCATCTTTCCTTTTTTGGCGACAACCCTTGATGAGCTGTGATATTAATAATTGTACTAGTCGTTTTTGTTCATGATCACGACCTATTCTCCTTAATGAGCCGCATTGCCTAGTATGCAAGGAGCTCGACTATTATTTTTGAAATACATTGGTAAAGCTTTGCATTGTGTATGTTGATATATTGTCGTCGCTTGTTTTTTTTAATATAGTACATACACAGAGGACGCTTATAAACGCGCGCTCACACATGCTCCCTTCGACGACGGTCGAGACCTGTGCTAACTAATTTTGAGAGCAACGAAGTCACTTGTGTGTCCTAGTATCAGGGGCGTCCCCGGGCCCGTGCGGGTTGTGCGACCGCACTGCCCCCAAAAATCATGGGGCCCCAACATTTATTAAGTACCTAAGTATGTATAGTAATTGTGGGCTTCGTTTAAATTACCGAATCAACAACAACTGTTTTTTTCTCATAACATGACATTTTTGGAGAAAGTGGCTGCGGTGATTCCAATTCTTTTGCACACACACCTTGTCACTTTGACTTCCTATTCTTTCTATCGTCAGCGTCATTGTTCATCGTCTCCTCGGCTACCAATCCTAGATGAGAGACGAAGACCACAACTCGTCAAGACTCCATAGCAGTCTCCAATTTACCAAATAGCCGTAGATCCAAATCGTCGATGTATGAGTATCGCCATCGCCTAGTGAACTTCATATCGAGGCCCTATTTTATCTACTTAATCTTTTGTGCATTGTCTACATACACAGGTTGATCTAGTGTCTAATAATTATTCCAACTTGTAAGCTATGTCTTCAAATCGGATTAAAATATATACATGAATAGAAAAATTAGAAACGGCCTATACCAGTATATACTTTGTGATACATTGATATGTATTTCATTATTTTCTTATTTTTGGCACTAGAGATTAGGCCTCCACTTATTGTTTCGTACAGGGCCTCCCATTTTGCCGGGACGCCACTGCTAGTATCTAATAATATTCCTCAAGTGTGTTTGCAGGTTTTGTGTTGTATAACACTTTTTTTCCTTACCAAGTTTGGGTGTATGCACTTACACTTTCACGTGCCCAACTAGAGCCTAGAGAAGGGGAGGCGGAAATATATATGCTTTGTTCTGGCCCTCCGAACTGGGCTACATAGACTGCATGGACAGACCTATAAATATATGTGCAACGGGACAGCACGGCCCCGACCCAGCATGAGCCCGGGCCAGGCACGGCCCGATAGGGCACTGCACGGGATGGCCCATCATACCGCCGAGCCGTGCCGCACCAGTCCATCGTGCTTTGGCTGATGGCCTAGGCATGGCCCTCCGGGTCGTTTTTCGCGCCGTGCCAGCACGAAAAGAACAGGTCCAATAGCACAATGGGCCAGCTTGAGGCCCGTGAACGGAGAGAGAGGGGGGAAGGGGAGGCCGCAAGAGGAGACGCCAGCCGCTGGCGCGTGCGGTGCGCCTGCCACCAAGGACCTGCAGCAGGCGTCAAGGAGGCAACCGGTCGTCGTGGCAGAGCATCCGGGGGAGGGGGGCGCCACCGCCATGTCTGCGCTTTGAGGGAAGCGAGGGGGCATCCGTGCCTCAGCCTAGAGAAGGGAGGGGCGCAGCCACGCCCTAGGAGCCGCGGGCCTTACTGGGAAAGATTTCTAGGGCGGTGAAGAGAAGCAGCGTGGCTGCCAAGGAAGTCACGAGGAAGAGGGGCTGCTGCGAGGGAAGTCGCGAGGAAGAGGAGTGCGCGAGTCTGCCGAGTAGTTGCGGCGGCTGACTGGGGAATGGGCACATGAGGAATATGGTAGGAATTCGGGTTCTCCATGCATATATCTGATCCATTAGAATACCTGGTCTTTATCGAGCCTTAAGTTATTTTTCGGACCGTGCCGTGTCGCCCGCCGTGTCTAGGGTACGGGCCAGGCATGGCCCTATGTACCGGGCTATGCCGGCCTAGGCCCATGGAACATTGGGCCATGCCGTGCTCGTGCTGGGCTAAAATTACAGGCTTCGTGCTATGCCAACGGGCTACGGACTGCATGCTCATGTATAGACAGACCCAACCAGATTTCAAGTACTAGTCTATAAGGACTACCCTAGAATTTAGGCTAAATTATTATTACTAGTTAGACTTAGAAATTCCGAATTAAAATTCTAACATTCTTAGTCCCTACACTTTATTTCCATGTATACACATAGCTTAAGCATTGCCAATCCTCAAGGGCAAAACATTGTTTGGACACATAGATGGTGATGTCGCAATCAAAATCAGCCGCGTGATCCTTGTGCTAGCTAATGTATTTCCTTGCGTCGTCAAAAAAACACTCTGCAACCGTCCTGTGTAGCAAGGACATGTCACTAGCCGGATTTCGCATTTCTTGGTGCGTGTAGCAAGCTGCTAGCAATCCCGGCCGTGCGGATCGCATTCCTTGGTGCGTGTAGCAAGCTGCTAGCAATCCCGGCCGTGCGGATGTACTTTGCCGGCCGCCTGAAACGCCTTGTCGGTAGCTCCAGTCCTTTCCCCCGTTTCGGCAGCTCGCATGCACCGGAAGACCCGGCCGTACATGGGGTCGCTTACATGGACGGATCGAGCACCATGTCTCCTCGCGTGTCTTGTGGCAAATAGATGCCAGTGGACCGTGGGGCCCCTCTCATTTGCCCGAAAGGCGCGCGGATGTGTTCCTCGGATGATACATATATATACGTGTGGTACCGGACGGCATTTTCGCCTCGGCCATCGGAGACCTTAGGCCAGGCCAGCGAGGAGGGTGAAAAAACCCCGGCCCGCCGGTTGAGACGGCGGCGCCACGGCGGGACCGGGACACGACAGGCGCCCCGGCAGCTCTGCTCAGCCATAATGCTGCTGCACCTTGCATGCATATCAGTGAGACGACGAGACCGGATTGTATTGTTCATTCAATTCGCTGCCAATTTGCAAACAGTTACTCCTCCTGCAGACTTGCAGTTTATGGTCTCCTGCAGTCACTTGTTTTGGCTGCGTAGGAGCACTTCTGTTTTGTGAAACACGAAACATATATTCTGACGGGTCACCGGCAGGCTCACTGCTGCCTGCTGTCGCCACCGCCGTGCACCCGATTAGGCATCGCTTTCACTCCGCCGTCCCGAAGCGGCAATGGGAGCCCAGCGCGTCAACATTTGACACCGGCCATCCATCCATCCATCCATCGGAGGAGGAGCATCTCCGACGAGCCGTCTAGGTTGGCCGCGCCACCAGCAGGCCAGCTATCTGGGAGGAACAGGCCTCCTTCTTAAGCTATTCTTTGCATTGCCAGTTAGTTCACCGGCGGCGCGACGACGCCGTGGCTGGTAACCGGAACATCAGGCGCCATTCGTCGGCTTAAACGCGCCTGTCATGCCATCCATCCACCCGCTCGTGACCTTCTTTCTGTTCACCCGCGGCCCCGTCCTGGTAATAGTACGATCACACGGTGTTTAATCTGCTGGCAGGAGGTTCGTTCCATGGATCACTTCATCACTTGCTCTGTCAGCGTCGTCTGGACATAGTGGAAAACACGGTTGGTGGTTGCCGACTCCACATTCCGTATCAATTTGAGCACAAGAAAAGCTCTGTAAACGACTGTATCCCAGGTTTACTCTCGCTAGACGAAGACTGGAACTGGATCGGATCGTGTCCATCGTACACCGTACACAGCACGCCCATCTTTAAAAGACTAGTGCTACTAGTGAATCATACCAGTACAAGCTTAAGAGGCTTCATCAGCTGAACTACCATCACTGGGTGAGCAACAAGCTCCAGCAGCTTCATCAACTGAACTATTGGTCATCTAAGTACTCACCTATTCCACATTGTTAATCTCAGACGGTGCGATTCGCCAGCTCATCAGCTTACTCGCTCTCATGGCCCCACCGCCCCAGGGCCTTTAGCTCTTGTGGTTGTAGGCAGCTAGCCTCGGACCCTCGGTCCTTCTCGATCGGAGGCGCATGCAACTCGAGTGCTTCTTTTATGTCGCTGTAGCTCTGTCGGAGTCCTCGCAATGATGCGCCCCTCAGCTCTCATGGACGCATTGCCGGCCGCATACCCAATCTGCCATGAATCTGAGGATCTCGATGCTTATATAACAAGAAAATGGCGAGCCTGCAATATCACTCACGTACTACCGTACGTGCTCCGTGCACCCTCCGAGTCCACGTCCATTCCACTTTCCACCGAGACTTGCAGGTGGGGCGGGTCGTCGACCATCCACCAGCCGCTAAGCTGTCCACCAAGCTATTAAGCGAGCTATGCGAGTTGCGAGAGTCCGCCAGCCGTAAGGCTATCCGCACTCGTCATACTCTATTTCTCTCCTCTATACTGTCTAGTCAGCAAGATTCTCTCCTCTATATATAATTCTTCCGCATCCATCCATTCTCTATATCATACTCTATTCACTATAGGGCCCACTTATCATTTTATCTAAATATATTCATGTGGGATCTAGTTTTGAAGGATTAATTGCAACGAATTTAATGGTACAATCGAAATTTAATTTGGAGTTTGAGTTTGTGAGTTATAATATTTTTTAACATAAGAATTGGTGGGACCCGCCCAAAGATTCTCTTCTCTCTTTCCTCACACTCTCACGCTGAGGAGCAGCAGATCTGGGGCCCGCGTGTGTCAGTCCATGCCGTATGAACGCTACGCCGCCAGGTTTACCGTGTGCAAATCGATGGCGTAGGCTTTACCGTTCTCCGGTGCAGCGATTTTTTCCCTGAAAGATGGCGTACAGGACGGCATCCAGTACCCGGTGCAGTTAGTCTAAGGCTACCGTCGCGAACTAACGTCCAGTGGGACTAGCAGCAAGCCTGCTAACGTTCGCGAGCGTCTGCAAACAGGATAGGCATGAGGTTGTGAAAGTACATCAGCAGCTGCAGCTCGCTACCAAAATTATGGCGTGTCACACTTTCTTAGCACCATATCTCACATATCATAGTCTCATTTTCGTGTCAAACTTTGTCAGAACTCCTACTAGCTCTCGCCAATATGCATGCATTTCCGTATTCAAAACCAAATCATCTTGCACTTCAGAAAATAAATTACTTGGCCTTGTTTAGATTGCAAGTTTTTGCAATCTGGTATACTGTAGCACTTTCGTTTGTATTTGGTAAATATTGTCCAATCATGGTCCAACTAGGCTCCAAAGATTTGTCTCATGATTTATAACCAAACTGTGTAATTAGTTATTTTTTACTTAATTACATTTAATGCTCTATGCATGCGGGTAAAAATTAATGTGATGGAGAGAGAGTGAGAAAACTTGAAATTTGGAGGGAAAGTGTATCCAGCAACTAGTGACAATATGAAACTCCTCGAGTCTTTGATTTCCTTGGTTAGGATTATTCTTTTGTCTTTTTGTGTGACTTGATGTTTGCTTTAATCAGGGACCGACATGATTAGAATCTTCAGTCTGGCCTTGTTCACTTCCCTTGCAAGTTGCAACTTTTTTCCACTCTCTCTCCATCACATCAATTTTTACCCGCATATATGGAGCATTAAATGTTAGTGAAAAAAATAACTAATTATACAGTTTTGTTGTAAATCACGAGACGAATCTTTTGAGCCTAGTTGGGCCACGATTGGACAATATTTGCCAAATACAAATAAAATGCTACAGTTACAACTTTTTCTAACATTTACGAACTGAACAAGGCCAAATTGGATACACAGGTTGGGGTTAACTGCCAGTCACCCACCCTTTTGCCATATGAGACTTGCTTTGCTGAAGTATGGGCTATAGGATTACAAGCTCTATCAACGTACGCTACAGAAAAATCAAGAAAAGAAACAATAAGCTCTCCTATTTCTCTGATGATTGGCGAAATGCACGATCTCTGAAGTTCTCCCAACTCTCGGATGTCTTTCGATTTGCACTCGGCGGAAATTCTTCTCCCCTGCCTAGACCACGGCATCCCTGCATGCTGCGGCTTCTAGTTCTATCGACAGAGCGTTGAGGCCATGCCGGTACCAATACGCCCTTGCTCCTTTGAATGTTCCTGCAGGGTCCCGGAGTACCACCCCGGTCTCGCTCCCTGTCCCATGTCCGCGTAGAAGGGCTCCATCAACATTATGCTCGATCCAACCGTCGGGTGGTGCACTCCATTTCCTGATGACACTGGCGCCCTTGGGTCTTCATCAATAACCAGTTGGCATAGATCGTCTGCAGTATCAACGGGTGATTAGGATTATTCGTGATTACCATTATATTCTTGTTGGTGGAAGACAATGCCTTGCATAAACTTACATTATCTGATGGAGATATCCTACAGAATAAAGAAGGCCAATCCTTAGCAGATATAGATAGAAGAAACTAAGAGCGTGGGACTGATTGTCTGACTCTAACGCAATACATGTAGATAAATTTAAATAAATAAACAAACGGTTCTCTAGCTATACATACTGTGTTTGTTTGAGATTTTAGACACTTCTATACTACTAGCTTTTGGACATTCCAAAAGTTAGAACCTCCCATAAACAAATAGCTTAGTGACCTTCTAGGCTTTTGGTTTTTAGGACTTTTTGGTTTTTGAAAGATCCAAATAAAGCTCAAATAGACACATCCTAAAAGTGATAACACTGTAGTGTTTATTAGATCTCATCCGCAAAATTATATTTTCATCAACAATATAAGGCTTTGAATGATTCAAAAGTTGTAGTGAAATTTAATACAGTGTAGGAACAAGGGTGATTTATTTTTAAATTAGGGTGATTACTTACCATTAAAACAGTTCATTACTGAACACGTCAGTCGATTGTGCGCTAGTAAAGGAAACAAACCACCAGAGCATAATATTTTAGAAGATCAAATCAGGGGCATATGTATCTTTTTTTTTCCTATCGTTGACTTATCATTAGAATTGCTTTAATGCCTGATGGAGAGAGTAACTTATAGAGGCAAGGAGCATCACTATATTTTTTCCTCTCTCGTTGAGGGTTAATCTTATTCCTATTTAAGGGTTGCTTTGATTTGTGAAATTACAGTACAGTGAGTAGCAAATCAGCTCTTGTGTTGCGTGCATATGGTCCTTGTTTCTTACTCCCTCCATTCCAAATTATAAGTCGCTTTGACTTTTTTGATACATCCATTTTGCTTGATATGCACCATAGAAAACTACTAAACTCAGAATGGAGCAAGGTAGAAGACCGCTTCAAACAGAAACTCTCTTGCTGGAAAGCAAAATACCTATCATATGGGGGAAGACTGGTCCTGCTTAACTCAGTCTTAAGTAGCCTACCCATGTTCATGATGTCCTTCTTTGAGATCCCTAAAGGGGTCCTTAAAAATCTAGATCAATATAGATCAAGGTTTTTTTTGGCAAGGATCATCAAGGAAACATAAATATCGACTGGCCAGATGGGACATCATATGTCGCCCTAAGGACCAAGGAGGTTTAGGCGTCCTGAATTTACAATTGCAGAATAAATGCCTTCTAGCCAAATGGCTAGTTAACCTACTAAACACAGAAGGCATGTGGCAGTCTCTCTTAAGGAATAAATACCTGTCTTCTAAAAGCCTATCTCAAGTGACAGCAAAACCACATGACTCTCACTTTTGGAAAGGCCTCTTGAATATCAAAGAGGAAGTATTGGCTATCGGCTCGTTTGAGATCAAAGATGGTGCCAACACTAGGTTTTGGGATGATACATGGGTGGGGGATAAGCCTCTAAAAGTTAAATATCCATCATTATATAATATAGTGCGGAGTCCTCACGCAACAGTGATGACTTCTAGCCCTCTTAACATTTCTTTTAGAAGGGCCCCGGTGGATAATAAACTTACAGAGTGGCTTAGATTAGTAGCACAGATTTCAAGTGTACAGTGGTCCAAGGTTCAGATTATTTTAGATGGAGTTTAACCTCATCCAGGTTATTTTTTACATCCGCTCCATGTATCTATTTCTCGAGAGATACAAGAACACCGTTTCGTCATAGAAAGATATGGAAGATAAAAATTCCTCTAAAAATTAAAATCTTTCTTTGGTTCTTGCAAAGGGTGTCACCCCTAACCAAGGACAACTTGGCCAAGAAAAATTGGACCGGGAGTCGGTGCACTTGTTGTAATGAGAATGAAACTATACAACATTTGTTCCCCGGACTTTCTCTAAAATGATATGGAGAATTATCTTTTATGCTACTAATCTAACCCAACCTAGATCAATCAGTTTGGTAGTTGGCTATCTAATCGATAAATGGATTAGAAATTTGATTTGGGTAGGGGTGGCTGCCATATGTTGGGCTATCCGGAGATGCCGCAATGATGTTATTTTTAACCAAATGAGGTATAACTCTCTTATGCAAATATTCGGAGGAGCGTCATGGCTACGCTTTTTGGGCCCCGCTGCAGCGTGATGAGACAGCCAAGGGCGCACTCTCGGCGATGAGCAAGAAATTAGAAGTCATTGCTTTAGAGATATCCAATAAAGGATGGAAACATTTATATTGTTTGAACTAGCGTCCCTCGTCGATCTTTATGACGTTGGCTTTTTTTTTTATTTTATTCCAAGACTTTGTAATAATTGGCTGTGTACATCCACGGATGTAGAGGCCGGATATTTATATCCATTATCTAAAAAAAAAGATATAATGATGTGTCTAGATACATAGCACAATGGATGAACAAAAAAGTCAAAGTGACTTATAATTTAGAATGGAGAGAGTATTATACTACTCCCTCTGTGGTGAAATACAAAGCTTTCAGGCTTTGAACGATTCAGAATCCATAAAAATATTTTCGGATGGAGGGAGTAACTTATAGGGGCAAGAACCACCAGGTTAATCTTATTCTTATTTCTAAGAGTTGAATAATGAGTTTCCATTACAGACAGAATAAATAATTTTATGGAAACGGCAAGGTATCAAGCAATTCTCTAAGAGAATCAAAGTAGAATAAATTCGATAAAAAGATGACAAAAGACGACTTGTGAATGCTGAATACGGAGTATATAAGAGGACAAGACTATATACCTTTTTTATAATGTGCACGAGCTTCTTCTTGTTTTCCTCTAATTCACACCACTCTACCAATTCAGGGCAGTCGTATACATTTAGTTCCAGCAGCTTGTTGAGCTTCAATATGCTGTTTGGCAAAGACTTGATGCCCCTGCAATCCGAGATCACAAGTTCCTTGAGAGCCGAAAGGTCACCCAGCCACTCTGGGAGCGTTGCAATGCTTGGACATCCATATAAAGACAGGGCCTGGAGGGAAGCGAGGTGCCGCATACTCTCTAGCAACTCACTGAGCCCTTTCCACTCTGTGATGAGCAATTCTCGCAGGTAGATGAGACCACCCAACCATTTTGGAAGTTCTGTCTGAGCATTGTCTTTTAGCCACAGTGATCTGATGGAGGAGAGGCCTCGGATGATGTCTGGGTGGTTGCATGCCAGATCAACACAGCAAATTATGGTTAACTCAGTAATGGCAGGGAGGTGGTGAAGCAACCTCCAGTGATCCAAAGGCACCTTGCTGGATTTCACAGTCAGAGTCATTTCTGTTAGCACAGCAGAGGATGAAGCACAGGCTTCACCGTCACCCCATGATGATAATACAGTATCGCTGTTATCTATCTCCCATCTCTTAGCTCGAGGTGGGCATGGTTTCAGTCTCAACTTTGGACAACCACATATTGACAGTTCCACAAGGTTGGGAAACATGAAGTCCTTCGCACTACCGTTGCCATAGTGCATTGTGTTCCACACTTCAAGGTTTTCCATACTGCGCAGACAGAATTTCTTGAGACGAGGAAAAGCTCCTGCACCACCACAGAAACCCTGTTCAATTGCTGTAACGTTCTCCATTCCTCCCAAAGTTAGCTCATGCAGGTTTCCTAGCTGGCCAAGCGGTGGTAGGCTGATACATTTACAGAAATCCAGTTCAATCTGCATAAGATGGGGTAAATAAAGCTTAATACCCATAAACCAAGCTGGAAAGCTCACACTGCTATAACCTTTCATATTAAATGTGCATAAGGTGCTTGGTGGCACAAGCTCTCCCAACAATTTAACGTCCTCAACGGACCTCCGAGCATCTCTAGTCCACTCAAGATTCAAAACATAAAGCCCATGTTTTTCAACCAGCTTTATGGCCTGGACTTCTTCTGCAGACTTCACATTATCAAGGCTACTTATATGCAGCTCGTTAGGAATTGCCTGCCGAAGCAAAGTAATATTGCTGCTAGATTCACCATCATCAGCATGGACTACAAAGTGTGGCAACAATGCAAAATTCTTGGATGGAGGGAGTGTAGAGTTATCCAGTTCAGAGCAGCCCGTCACATTTAGGATCTTCAGGCTATCCATTCTGACAATACATTCAGGAAGCCTCACCAGCCTTGCGCAGTTCAAGAGGTTCAGTGTATGCAGCTTCCTGAGGTTGCCAATGCTTTCAGGCACGTTGCCAATACTATGATTACAAGACAAGTCCAGATGCTCTAGATTGGAAAGGGTACAAATGCGGTCAATGAAACTGAGGGTTTCATGTGAGGCATTATGACCAAAGATAGAATGCATTGCCCATGATAGACCTAAATACCGGAGTTCAGCAAGATCATAGATGACTTGTGGCATCCCCTCAAGAGGTAAAATGTTTTCAAGGTCTGCTCGAAGTGATAAATTCAAAAATTGGATGCTAGTAAGGCCAACCAAAGCTTTCGATACACCTCTAAGTTGACAGCAGTTTAACATATCCAGATGTGTCAACTTTTTCAGGTTCACAAATGACTCTGGAAGGGTTTTTATTAGCACACAATCTGAGATATCAAGATGCACCAGACCTCTGATTTCACCAATTGACTCTGGCAGCGATGACATCATAGACCCACTTAGGTTGAGGTACATTAATTTGGAGAGCTTGGTGATAGAACTGGGAAGATTTTGATTAGAGATCCGTGGAGCATCAAGATATCTCAGTTGCTTCAATTGACCAATAGAATCTGGCAACTTCATTATGGAGCAATCCCTTAAATCCAAGACTCGCAAGGCCTTAGCTGATGAAAATGCTGCGCCACGTAATTCAATTCTGCAACAATCCAGAAAGCGCATTGCCCTTATTTTGCCTGGAGAAGTCGTGGATAGCCCCAATGGCTTGCTACAATCATTAAGCAATACATAGCGGCAGTAGGTCGTTGCCCCACTACTGCACCTTTTGCTTTTGGTAGCATCCAAAACTTCATGAATCATGATTGATCGTGCTAAGTCATGCACCAGGTCATGCATGGTGAATGTCACGCCATCTTCGCTGTGCAATCGGAGCATCTGCAACAAGTGTGGTCGTTCAGGTTTGAGTTCCAGCTTGTGCATCGACATCACTAATCACTAATATATATAATGACCATAAGAGTTAACCCACCACCCACCCCCCCCCCCCCCCCCCAAAAAAAAAAAAAAAACTACTGCATATTACACATATATACCAAGATGTGTGGGTAAACTATAACGTTTTGCATTATCAATGAAATATTTATATATATTCGCTTCTTAGACAAAAATTGGTCAATTTTTGTTGTGATTCTTTTCTATTCACATTCTTCTGTCTTCTGTTCACAGACAATGTCGGTGCATTTAGTTCGATATTATGTAGCTACAGCTATATGCATTCTATAAGTTTTACATAATAGTCCTAAAATTAGTATAGTGCAGTTCTAAAATTAGTATAGTGCTCAATATATTGTAAGGTATCCACTCACCGAAGGTGACTTTGAAACTTGAAGGAAGGATAGCCCTAAAAGCTGCCGAACATATTTTTCACTGAGTTGCCGAGTGGATAATACGCTTGATGGCTCGATGAAACCCAGAGAGATCCATTGGTGAATCAGACTGCCTTTAGCTATTTCGTAACCTTTTGGAAAGGTTGCACAGTAGCCAAAGCATAGCTTCAAGTATGGTTGCATACTGTTATAACTTAACCTCAGGGATGCAAGCACCTTATGTTGTGCAGAAAGTGTACATCCGGAGGAAGCAGAAACATCCCAGATATCACTGTCTCTCACTGACTTCCATTCATCATAACTCATGGATCGCAACATGTATCCAAGCGACTGAGCTGCCAAAGCCACACCTCCACATTTCCGTGCAATGTCCCTTCCTATCTGCTCTAACTGTTTCTTGCCCTCTTTAGATTCGAAGGCACTCCTTTGCTTTATTATAGTCCAGCACATGTCATTTGTCAGTGGAGCTAGTTTGTGTGGTTCAATGGTACCAAGTTCCTCCGCTAAGCCTTCATCACGTGTGGTTACTAAGACAACCAATTTGCTGCCCTCTCCAACCCTTAGCATAGCCCTCACAGCTTCCACTTGGCATTCATTGTCGTTATCTCTCCACATGTCATCCAAAACAACCAGAATCTTCTTACCTGCTAGTAGCTCCTGAAGACGCCTATTTATCAACTGCTTCTGAGTTATGTAGCTGTCTCCATTTGATAGCTGTGAAATTATAGAGTTCCCAATTTTTTTCAAGTCAAAGACATGGGACACGTACACCCATACCCGAGAGTACTCATTGAATTGGGCATCACTGAAAACTAATTTTGCCAAGGTTGTCTTGCCCATGCCTCCAAAGCCATATATAGGAAGTATGGTCAACTCTTCTGTCCGGTTCTCAGACAAGCAGGCCACTATTTTTTGTTTCTCTTTTCTCCTGCCTACAATTAATGCTTCTTCAACAGCTGATGATGTCTCCCGTGTATCAGTCATTTGTTCGATGTTGGAGCCACCACCTGCTGTGAAACTGAAATCCCTGTGCTGTTTTGTGATCTCCTCCAAATTCGCTCTCATTGTCTTCATCTTATTGGCTAATTTAATCTTGGGGCCAATTGCGAGACAGGGGATCATAGCTACCAGCTGCAAGAATTTTTATCTGTTTGTCAGCTCATTTGGAATGTAAAGTTCACCTCTTGTGAAGTAAATGAAGTTCTCTAATTAAGAATCGGACGAACAAGTATGGCAGGGCAAAACTGTGGTGAACTAGATTCTTTTCCAAACCTCCACATGTTAATCCTCATAATAACACGTGCTAAAAAAGTATAACACAAAATATAGCTTATAAGATTTGCATAGGGAAATAATTGTGATTATGATTTTGTATCGCATAAATGACATTGCTCGAGTAATTATCAATCTAATTCGTATCCGAGCTAACGGAACAAAATAAGCCTTGTAATATCAAACGTATAAAGAGGGGAATACAATATACCTTCACAATAAAGCAAGCATCAAGATTACATTAGTGACTACTAGTTTATTTCTGCATTGTTCCACATCTGCACATATACAACAACACTACAACACCTTAGGATGGAGTATGAGCAAGCAGGCAGAGTAGCAGAGGCGTAGCATAGCAAGTATTCAGATTAGCTGAGGGGTAGTGGCACAGCAAGGAAGCAAGGGGGTGGCGCTAGTGCTGTGTGGAGTGAGGCATAGGAGAGGAAGGAAGAAGATGGAGGAGGGAAAGGACACACTCACGATCGACAGTCATAAGGGGGTTGGCGGCTTCACTACAGGAATGGCGTTGGATGAAGAATAGTGTGCAGGAGACAAAGAATGGCACACGGGGGAGGAGGAAAGGCGTGCATGGGATTAAAAATAGCTCGTGTGGGGCGAATTGTGGCGGCGTGGGAGAAGGGAATATGTGCTTCCTTTATCCGTTTTTCATGGAATCTAGGCACATTTATGCTAGCCTAACAAACCAAATTGGTAGCCCAATAGCCTGCCTCTAAGCTCAGTTCCGCAGGTCCATGAATAGAGTCACAGATTGAGCCCGGCCGTCCCCTCCAAGTCAGATGACTAATCGCGATTAGGTGACAACTAGTCAGACAACTAGGTTTCTAGTCGAGTCTGTAGTAGTTGTGAAGTTAGTCCATATGGCTCAAGTGGCACATATGTGGATGTAATTGGTGGGTTTAATACCATCTTAGAAATTGAGGAGAATCAGAGTCAGCCTATAAGCCTTATCGTTTCAAACGTAGCACCTTCGGACTAACTCTTTTATACAAAACGAGAATGAAAATGTAAGTGATGTGCTATGCGTATGCAACCCAGTTCCACATGCGGGTATGTTTGGCCTAATCCGTGAACATGCTGAACCCATACCATTATATAGTTTCATCAAGAGATAAAAAAAATTATCCAAATGGTACTAGCAACACACTACCATTATATAGTTCCAAGAGATAAAAAAATATCCAAATGGTACTAGCAACATCATATATGGTTCCAAGAGATAAAAACAAAATGCGAACCTTAGGAGAACCGTAAATGTTTTTGATACCTACAATAGTCCCAAAGACACGTTGACCAACAATGACCATACTAATGAGACCCATTTTTCGTAAAGAGGGAGTAGAGTTTGAAAAGGTATACAGGCTCGTAGGATTACCACAATAGTCCTAAAAACACGCTGATCAGCAAGAGAGAAGTAATTTTTTTTTGTAACCGTACTAATGAGACACGTTTCCCATAAAGAAATAGAGTTTGAAAAGGTACATGGGCTCGCAAATAATTGTAGGATTATCACAGTAGTCTCAAAGACACACTGACTAGCAAGAGAGAAGTAAGAGAAAAGGTACAAAGACCCTCGGCCTCAACACCCCAACAAGCTAAACCTATGACAATAAGACATTAATGCAGTGGTAGCCTAAAAAATAGTCAAACCGTGAAGTTAAAGCATCCATCCAAAAAAGACAAGATGAGCTTCCACCTATGGCGGCAAAGCATCAGCCACGAAAAATACTAAAGCAACCCCGGCATCTGCCA
The DNA here is from genome assembly GCA_015844335.1 of Chrysopogon serrulatus. NCBI lineage: Eukaryota > Viridiplantae > Streptophyta > Magnoliopsida > Poales > Poaceae > Chrysopogon > Chrysopogon serrulatus. The sequence continues at coordinate 18,518 of JADLZL010004550.1, read as the reverse complement.
AGTTAGTTGGCACAATGATGGCGACAAAGCATCACCAAAGAAGAACGGCGGCTAAGTATCAGCCTAAGACGAAATGCACAATGGTAGTGGCAAAGTACGTATCCACTGCAAGAGCCGGAAACACGCCGGCAAATCAACTAATAGAGAAAGGAGAGAAGAGACATACAATAGCAAAGTATCGGCTCAACGAGAACCAGCGACATCAATGGAAAGCATCCACTAGAGAAAAAGGTTGACGACAAAGCATCCAACGGAGACGTCACAAAGGCAGCATCCGTTTGCAGAAGAAGCAACATCAGGTGCAGCAAAGTATCTGCAAGAACACCACGCGAGGACAAATAAAAGCGTTGAAAGATACAAAACTCACACAGGCACAACAAATAGCTCCACAGGCAGAAGTAGGACGTGAAGGGACTACAAGAGGTGATCCGACGCTGTGACGAGCAAGGAAAAAATGCCGGAGGGGATGGCCTCTGCCGTGCGCCCTACGCCTCAGGCGGCGGCGACATCCGCCCCTTGCTCGTCGCCGATCTTCGGCAACCAAGTGCAGGAATCGGAGCGCTGCCATGAAAGGTCTACGGCGAGGGAAAGTCTGCCCCGGGCGAGGTGCGTCTCTGCCCCCCCCCCGTTTCAGGCAATCGGATTTCCCGTCGCTGGGTGAATCGGAGAGACGAAGGTTGAAGAAGCAGAAATATGCTCCGCCCTTTGGTACTCGCGGACGGGGATTCAAGCATACAACAATGGCGAGAGCCTTCTCCTTTGATGAGATTGGAGGAGATGCTCTCAAGATCAAGGACATGCCGATCCGTTTGTGCTGGAAGAATGGTGGGAGAAGCAGAAGTGTAGATGACGTCAGCTACGAGGGCACAAATGCAAAATCTGATCAAACCAGAGGGCAATCTCGGAAGCTCCAATCGGATTCGCCATGGTTCCGATCACCGCCCAAGGTTTAGATAGTTGCAGGGATTCTGGGTGCGGCGCCGACAGGTACTCCACGCGTCGAATATCCAATTGGGGGTGAGAATGGCATGGGTGGTGACCCTGAGTCAGGGCACCACCCTTCAGCCGAGGAAGATGCAACCCGAGTCGGGTGCGTTGTCTCTGATTCATTCCCCAGTTCTTCCCCTTCTTCAACAACTCCGCCCAAATCCCTAGCCAAGTTCGTGGGGCACTTCTGGAGAAAATCCCCTACCAAATCATTTGCTGCGGCGGTTCAGGTGGAAGTCGCTCCCACCGTCTCGGTCCCAATGTATCAAGGGGGCGGTGGGCGGCGTGGTGGATTCGACCATGGCCGAGGCGGCTATGGTGGTGGTCGCCATGATCGCGGTCGTGGAAGAAATGGGGGTCGATTCAACACCTGGAGGAGGCGTGAAGATGAGAACAGGGGTGAGGAACGGAGGACTAAGGAAGATGATGCGGCTGGATCTGGTTCTCAAAACCGGGATCTGGAGATGAAGGATGACAAGTGGGAAAAGGCAGCAAGAAAAGAAGAGCAGAAGGATCTATGGGTACCTAAAGATGATAAGAAGGAGATGAAAGATGATGATATGCTGATGAAGGAGACCCAAGGTAATCAAACATCTGACATCCAGCATGCTGGTAGCTCTAATCAGAGGAATGCTTATGATATCTGTGGCTTGAACAATCATGAAACTAGAGACTGCCGTAGGATGGCTTGTGATAAGTGTGGCTTGAGCAATCATATCACTTCTGAGTGTAAGAGAGACATCCTTTGGAATGCTGTCCCAGAATTGTGTGCTGCCCAGGTTGAAGACCAGAGCTTCTTTTATATAGAGGAATGCATTGATAATCGTGTTGTGCAAGATAAGGCCAGTACTGCTGTTATCACTGTTCTTGAAGGAGAGGTTAATCCCAAACAGTTGGAGCTGGAGTTTATGAACCTGATTGGAGCTGAATCTTGGCGCTGGAGGGCCAGACAAGTGGGGGATGATAAGTTCCTAATCAGATTTCCTAATGCCAAGATGGTTTCTGAATGGGCTAGGCTGGGGAATCTTACAATGAGGAATGATGCCCGAATTAAGATTGGAGCTTGGTCTCCTGCTGTGGGTGCAAAAGGGATGCTACAATCTGCATGGTTCAGGATAAAGGGAATTCCAGCTGATCAGAGGTCTCTTAGAACAATTGCTAAGGTTGGTGGTTTGGTTGGCAAGGTTCTGGAGGTGGATGAGAATACCAGATACAGATATGATTATGTCAGAGCCAGGATTGCCTGCAGGAATGTAACTAAAGTTCCTAAAACTGCTGAAAGTGCTCTTGGAATGCATCTGATTGACTTTGGGTTTGAGAGGGAAGTACCTAAGATAGGAGGGGAAAGGACCTTAAAAGTGGTGTCAAAGTTGGAGATGAAAATCAACCTCCTCACAAAAGAATGAAGGCTGATACTGGTAGAGAGAAGAACAGTTCAATCTCTAAAACAGTCCAGAACACAGACAACAAAGGAACAAATGACAAGTATGGAAAGCAACAGATGTGCTGGTCTGAACCTCCTAAAATTGATTTCAAACCTAGAAGCCAGTGTAAGTTCATGGGTGATGCCCAGAAAACATACAAGAAAAAAGATGAGGATGATAAGGTTTACATCCCAGATACTCTGGAGAATTCAGACTCGAGATAATGACTCCTATTCCACTAGGATTCAACAGCTAGCTGGTTTGGAAAGTAATGACATGGAACAAGGTGAATCCTCCAAGCAAATCTGGTTCATGAAGGCAAACATAGATCCTATTATAGAGAAATCAACCCAACAGATGGAGAAGTCTGGTGGTGAGATGAAAGAAACTGACATCAAGAATGATGATACTGCTGATACAATTGCTCACACCTTGTCCCCTAAAATCTTCTTATCTGATGATAACATAATCAATACACAAGAAAGCTGTGAAGGGCTTGAGGTGAATCCTGCCATCCTTCCTGTTGTGAATGAGCCAGGTCGTTCACTTGTCTCAAATGAGGTGATGGACAAGGCTTCAGCAGAAATGGATGATGGAAACCATAATGACCTCAACAAGAGAAGGAGTGAGAGGCTCAAGAGCTCAACTCACCTCACAACCATGGAGAAGTGTGAGGCTATTGCTCAGAAGAGACATCTTGAAGGTAATACAAATTATACCAATTCCTTTTCAGTACTTCCTGCTAATGATATTGTCACTCTATCAAGTAGTATGGGGATTAAAATTGATAATGATAATTTTGATACGTTTGATCTAATTAAGAATTTAGAGAAGGCTAGGAATGATATATTTGACAAACAAAAAAATCAAGAACATCAGGTTCAAGCTGATACAGCTGAGCCCATGCTTGAAATATGTGAGACAACAAATGTAGATGAGGTTATTGAGGAGTCCTCAGACCTAGATGACTTCATCCTAGTTGAATCTAGGAAGAAAAAAGGAAGAGGAAAGCTTAAAGTTTCTTCTATGAGAAAGAAAAATGATGTTGCATATGATAATCAGGTACAGGAAGATCCTGACCTGCCAAAGAAAAAAGGGAGGCCTCGTAAAAAGCCGTCCCCTCATTAAGAACAATAGCAAGAAGAAAAAAAATGACAATCTACGGACTTATCCGAATTGTAGGGGCCTCGAGAAAAAAAGGGGTTGCTACATATCTAAAAAATCTCATTATGCAATATTCTTTCCACTTTCTGGGAATTCAGGAAACAATGATCAAGGACTGTGATGACAAAATCTTGAAAAAATTTGATCCCCAATAGAATTACCTCTGGTTAAACAATCCAGCCAAGGGTAAATCTGGTGGAATACTTGTAGGTGTAAGAACTGACTTGTATGATGTTGGATCCTTCCAACAAGGTGATTTCATGCTGCAAATGAATCTATGGGATAAAACAAATAAGAAAAAGTGGAATCTTCTGGTGGTATATGGAGCAGCTCAGGATGAGAACAAAATTAATTTTCTGACTGAATTGTCATCCTTTTGTTCCAAAACAAATGCTCCAACTATTATTGGTGGAGACTTTAATATTCTCAGATACTCCAATGGAAAGGAACAAAGGATGTGGGATACCCAAGTTTTCTCGACATCTTCAATTCACTTATAAACTTCTATGAACTTAGAGAACTTATTATGATCGGAGGTCTATACACTTGGTCCAACAACCAGTGTAATCCTTTACCGGAAAAGCTTGATAGAATTTTAATAACTAGGGATTGGGAAGATATTTTCCCTGGTGCTATGGTAAGTAGACTCCCAAGATATGTTTCTGATCACAATCCACTAATTCTATCATATGGACCAGTCAATGTGGTGAAAAGTATACAGTTTAAGTTTGAGCTAAGCTGGCTTAGTAATCCAGATTTTATCCCCATTGTTCAAAAGATATGGGAGAAAGAATGCAGAGCCCCTTCTGCTCTGGATAAAATACAAAGGAAATTGAAGATACTGAAACAGTACTTCAAAGGGTGGGGTTTCAATTTACAAGGTGAACTGAGGATCTGAAATTGAAGAGATTGAGGATAATAATGGCCTTGATCCAGAACAATTTCTAAGAAAGAGCTTCCTGATTAAAGAGAATCTTACTCTTCTTGAGCAAGAGGAAACATATTGGCACAATAGATGTCATGAGCAGTGGTTATTGAAAGGTGATAATAACACTAGTTACTTTCATAAAATTGCCAATGGCAGGAAAAGGAAGAACACTGTCCTTGCTCTAGAGAAAGATGGTGTAGTAATTGAAGGAGATGATAATCTCCTAGCTCACGCCACTGAATATTACTCAGATCTCTTTGGTCCTGCTGAGGAACATAATATCCATATTGATGCATCATTATGGGCTGAGTTAAATAAGGTTTCAAATGAGGAGAATGAGGAATTATGCAAACCTTTCATTGAATCTGAAATTAAAGAAGAAGCACTTTTCGGATGGAAAAAAACAAAGTCTGCTGGTCCGATAAGATCCCTATTGAATTCTATCAAACATGTTGGAACATTGTCAAAGAAGACATTATTCAATTGTTTGATGATTTTCATAAAGGGAAAGTAAATATTAGCAGGTTGAACTATGGAATCATCACTTTACTTCCAAAAGTTGCAGATGCCAATAAGATACAGCAATTTAGACCCATATGTCTTCTCAACTGCTTGTACAAATTGATTACCAAAGTGTTAACTTTGAGGATTGAGAAAATTGCTAAAAAACTGATACATCATAACCAAACTGCCTTCATGAAAGGGAGGAATATTCTGAATGGAATTATGGCTTTGCATGAAGTATTGCATGAAACTAAAAAGCAGAAACAGATTGGTATCATTCTCAAATTGGATTTTGAAAAAGCATATGATAAGGTAAAATGGAATTTTCTTCTTGAATGTCTTGATGCTAGAGGTTTCTGCTCAAAATGGTGTCAATGGATTAAGCAAGTACTATCTGGGGGGACAGTTAGTGTGAAATTGAATGATTCTATTGGCCCTTAGATCAAAAGTTTTAAAGGAGTAAGACAGGGTGATCCCCTATCCCCTATCCTGTTCAACTTTGCAGCTGATGGTTTATCTAGACTAATAAACAAGGCCCAAAGTAATGGTATGATTGTGGGATTAATTGATCACATCATTGAGAAAGGTGTGGCTATGCTACAATATGCTGATGACACTATACTATGCCTTAAACATGATATTGATGGGGCTAAGAATTTAAAACTGCTGCTGTATATGTATGAACTTATGTCTAGTCTCAAGATTAATTTTAACAAGAGTGAGGTGATAACTATAAATGATAATGATAATTGGGCTGTCAAATATGCTGAAATCTTCAATTGCCAAGTTGGAATCTTTCCTATCAAATACCTGGGAGCCCTAGTGAGTCCCAGTAGGCTACATGTTGCTGATTGGACCTCTATGTTAGAAAAAATTGCCAAAAGGCTGGATATCTGGAAAGGTGGTACAATGTCATCAGCTGGAAGAGCTACCCTTATTGGAGCAAGTCTGAACAATGCCCCTATGTACCAAATGTCCATCTATTTGCTGCCCAAAACTGTTGATGATAGAATCGATAAGATCAGGAGAACATTCTTCTAGCAAGGAGGAGAGACCAAAAGGAAATACCATATGGTCCAATGGCCCAAAATCTGTAAGAGTAAGAAGAAGGGTGGTCTGGGCATTAAAAACCTAAGAAAAATGAATATTAGCCTGTTGTGTAAGTGGTGGTGGAAATTAGAAAGGGAGGATGGTCTCTGGCAAAAAATTGTGAAACAAAAATACTTGAGAAATAAGACTGTTTGTACTATGAAACACAGACAATCAGACTACTACATCTGGTATGATCTGTTGAAAGTTAAAGATATATATTTACAGGGGAGGAAGATGATGGTAAATGATGGACAAAATACTTTGTTTTGGCAAGATTCATGGCTTTATGACAAACCTATCATGGTAATTGCTCCTGATCTATTCAAAATGTCTCAGCAACAAAATATTGTGGTGGCTGATGTATATGCCCATCCACAATGCATGAATTTCTCTCGGTTTCTTGTTGATAAGTGGAAAACAGATTGGTTGAAAATTCTACATGATATGGAGAAACATATTCTTAAACCAGGAAATGATGTAGTGCAGTGGAAGTTGGGAAATAGTGGGAAGTTCTCTGTCAAATCTGTGTATAATGCTCTATGTAGTAATGAAGCTGGACCACAACACAAGGAAATCTGGAAGAGCAAAATCCCAGCTAAAATAAAATTCTTCCTCTGGATGTTACTGAATAATGCTATCCCTACAAAAGATAATATGATTAAGAGAAACTGGACTGGGGACCCTGATTGTTGTTTCTGTCCTGAGAGTGAATCTATTTCTCATCTCTTCTTTCAATGTTCCACAGCTAAGGCTGTCTGGGCAATAACAGCTAAGAGCCTTGGGGCATCAAACATTCCCGGGTCAGTTGATAAATATTGGGAATGGAGCAAGAAGTGGTTACCATTGGGGAAAAAATTCTACACCATTGGCCTTGCTGCTATTTGCTGGGCTATATGGAAAATAAGAAATAGTATCTGTTTTGACATGAAAAAAATCCCAGATCCAGCATCTATTGTATGTTATGCTTGTGCACTCATACAATATTGGGCAGGTCTTTATCCTGAAGGTGACAGGGAAGCGCCGGTGGTCTTGCCGAGCTGATGTCAAGATCGCAATCCAACTTCTGAACAAGAAGAGGAAGTCGGACACCCTGCAAGTTGATGGTAGTGCGGAGGATGCCCAAGAAGACTGAAAAGGAAGCAACAGACCAGGAGTCGAAAGTGCGCGAGCAATGAATGGCTTTTGTTCCTTATCCAGCTGTTGTTTCTGTAATATCCCCTAGCTTCATACTGTCGGAGTTTGCATGCCGGGGCTGCGTTTGTAGATGCGCGTCCTGATGTCTAGTTATGTGAGTGTGGCAGGGTGTGGCAAGTCCCCCTGATCCTTTTGTCATAATACTCATCTGGCATTCCCTCCCTTCCCCTTTTTCTTCTAGCTGCTGCTATCTGAGCATGTCTTTACTCTGTATTTCCATTATATCTTTAATGGAAATGGGGTTTACCCTTGGTTCGAAAAAAAAGGGACTACAAGAGGTGGCGGCAACTACACACAAGGCCGGGACAGGGGTAGGCAGTCCCCCCTTGGGCATGGCAGGGCAAGGGCAGGCAGCACCTCCTACGAGGGACACGACGGCACGACGACGCAACATCGCCTCCGTTGCCCGTCCAACAAATACGGTTCTCACCAGGAAGATAGATGTACAACAAGAGAATAGAAGGTGCATTGACAGATGACAGATGCCTCCAAGCAGTGAAACAAGGTCTAAGAGCGTCACCATTGGCCTCACAGGCTCACAGCAAGGCTTTTTTGCCAAGCACCCATCTCTCTCCCGAACCATAGCACGCACAACACCAAACCAACGGCAACCGCCACCGCGAACAGGTAACCAGAAGCCCGCAGATGTACACCCAAAGCGACAAATCTAAGCACCGAGGGCGCATATATGCATCGTGGACTACGCTGTCCATGCAAAGCTAGGCAACTCCCAAGCAAGCCACACCCCGGCCCGCCGCGTGGATCTGGGCCTGGGGCGCCAACTTGCCACATGCCGCACCGTCCGCCATCAGCCACGGACATCGGTCGCCGGTCGGCGAATCGCTGGACCGGCTACAACTAGGACCGCCACGGACGGGAGAGTGGTGGCCTCCGCCGCCGACCGAGCAGCAGGACGCGGACGGAGAGGCCAGACCAGGATGTGAGCAGAGGCGGCGGTCGCTTATTGGGTCCGCCCAAACCGCCCGACCGTGGCTTCGGAAGACGGCGCCCGCAGATCCGGAGGCTCAAGCCCCAGAACGAGCATCGCGCGTCCATCCGCGGCTGTGGTGGTGTGGCCGCCGCCACCAGCCAACCTCCTGCCACCATTGGCAGCACAAGCAGATCCCGTGAACCAGCACAGATATGGCCCACGCAAAGAGCTGCGCAGGCGCACCCAAGCGAGTAGATCCGTCATTAACTACCGCGGATCCGGAGCAGCTCACGAGCAGATACCACGCCTCGACGCCATTGCTGAAGCTCCCCAGCAGCAGCCGACGGGGAGGGAGCGGAGAGATATGGCCCCGACACCGCCCTGCTCGCTGACTCGCCGGGACGTGTCCAGCAAGCTGCTCCGGCAGCGGCGAGGGAAGGAAAGGGGAGATGAGGAGGTGGCTCCGCTGGGGTACTGGGACTGGGAGCGCCGCCCATGTCGCCCTGAACCTTTTTTTTTTTTTTTTACGGCAACGGCCAGCGAGTCGCCCGCATTAAGTTTTTGGGAGGGGAGAATACATGAGAGTGGCGCGCGAACTTAACAGTAACGCCTCGTAATCGTATACAAAAGCAAATCAATGCAAACCTACCTTGGATGCAGATGGCTTGGTGCCAGCTTCAAACTCGTCCATCATGTCGTCGATGCCATACATTGCGTCCTTGAGGCGCTTCAGCCACAGCCGCACAGATTTCTCCTCAGTCGACCGCCTTTCTGCATCGCTGAGCAATGCCGCCACAGACTCCAGTGTCATCTTCATCCCCTCCAGATCGTCGCCGAAGTCCTGCTGCAGCTTGATCTGGTCCTCGATGGCCGAGCTAATCTTTCGGTACACCACGTTGAGGATGGCAGAGGCGAGCATGCATCCAAGCTCCGCCATGACTGGCCCCCTCCTGATGCTCGCTCCCGTCCCGTCTCTCGAGTTCGCTCGTTGGAGCTCAGCGTGTGGAACGCCCTCGGAAGATGAGTGCGTTGCTGGGCTCTGAACTGATCCGGTGCTTGTGTTTATTGTTTGTTGTTTCTTTCTTTTCTCTTTTTTTAGCACGATCCGATGCTTATTGTTTCTTGTGCCAGCTAGTTTTTTTGGGGGGGGCGTGCAACGAACTCTTGTGGCAGCTAGTGCTCCGCATCAAACGCACACGGTAACTCCTACTTTTCTTTTCATTTCCTGCATCTCGATCTAAAAAATGCACCTCTGCACTAATTTTCTTTTCCTTTTACTCTAGTTTATTTTAGCGATTGCAGGCGCCGTTCTCTGTACCTTTTCTTGATTCATGTGCACAGATGTAAAATACCCCCTCTATTCCAAAAACATACAATTATGGTATGCGTTCTGATCAATTGAGCTTAAGTTTCACCAAATTTATAGTAAAAAATAATGTTAGCATTTAAGTCTTTAAATAAATTTATTATAAAAATTTATTCTATAACTATTCTAATGATACTTATTTTGTATAATGAATATTTGTATCTTTTCTTATAAATCTGACTGATTGACTCCTCGAATCCAAGAATTGCATTCTTCTGTGGATAAAGGTAGTACAAATACTTGTACGAAAATACCAGTAGTATAATACTATCTACCTCTATCCCTAAAAAAACACGTTGGTCTAAGTATTTTAAGTTCATCACTGCTCGGGCGGATAGTTTGCCGCTAACATCGCTTTCAGGTGCCCTCTTTTTGCGGTTACTTTGTCACGTTCACTCTGGTGGTTGTGCTTTGCCATGGGGTTGCTCGTATGGATACTTCGTCACCGTAGTCTCATTTGTTCTTGGTGAATGCTTTGCCACCTGTGGTTTCTCTTTTTGCTGGCAGCCTTGCGTTGATATATTCCTCATTTGAGGTTCAGTCGGTTAGGTTCGTGGCGAAGGGCCTTTCCGTAGGTTCGTGGTGAAGGGCCTTTCCGTACTGTCTTATTTTTTGTTATGTTATCGTTTCAGTTCCTGATCATTTTATCTGTGTAGTTCTGTAACCAGCAACTATGGGTTCTCTTGTGGCTGCGGTTTTTAACCGTTCTTTTGGTATTCCATCTTAATGAAATACATGTGAAGTCGTTTGATTGAAAAAAATAAAATTTGAACTAATTTTATAAAAAAAATATTAATATTTATGGTACCAAATATATATAATATGAAAATATATATCATTAAGAATCTAGCGGTATCTATCGTGCATCATAACATTAACTCTTTTATAGTGTGGCAAAACTTTTGGGACCCGGATCAAACTCATGTTTGGCTTGATCCCTTCCCTAGTTTTGTATCCAACATTTTGGTTGGCGATTTTGCTGAACCCGTGTGATTGAATAAGGTGTATTGATAAAAAAATATTTGAACTTAGAACAAAACTAGAATGTCAATGTCTTTTAATGAAAGGAGTTCTTTGAGAATTTCAGGGCTAAAACGTCCCATTATTATTATCGCAAGGACAAAAACAGTTAAAAGAAGCATTCAGTGATCGTCACCCATACACCGATATAAAACTCCAACATCCTCAATCTTCTAAGAAACTGAATAACAGCAACGGAAGAGAATTACATCCTTCACTCAAGACCAAACTGTAAGAAGAGGCGGCAGCTGCGGCCAGCGTGCGGGCGTCGCCGACGTGAGTTCTCTGGCGTGCTGGCGCGGGGCAGGTGGACGCCAAGGTTCTGGGATTCGGTCCCTCGGTTGGGTCCGAGATAAATACAAACCGGTCAAAAAAAATTCAGCCCACTTTAAATTTTGGTCATATTTTGATCAAATTTATTTTTTCTGAAAAAATTTGATCAAAATTCGGTTAAATTTTGATCAAATTTGTGTTTTTTAACTGGTTAACTTAGTTGGTTTCCAGACCAAAATTCGGTCAAAAACCGAAATTCGCCCAATTCAGTGGAACCGAATTTTTTCCTATTACCTTGGTGGACGCTACGGTGGTGCCGCGAGCCTGCCGTGTGCATTGCCGTAGCGTTCTGGTATCCTCGTTCCAATGCCGCCATCGCACGGCGAAGCGTTTTTGGGACAGCCCGCGTACGTGGAATCCGGTCGTGCCCCCTGCTGTGGGGTGGTCGGGTCCTGCTCCATGGTGCCACCACCGTGGTAGAGGTGCCAGGTGCGTACCCCTTTGCCCGGCGTCCACTTCCACCATGGTCTAGGATGAGACCCCAACATCAAGCTCTAGCTGTCGTGCGTCCACAAAGGCAACCAAACCACCCTCAGCACGTTGCAGATAACGTCATTGCTGGGAACATTGCATCCGAGACCAGTTAGACGAGGTGAGGGACGCTGATGCTGGAGGCCGGGAGCACCCTGGCGAGAAGAGAGTAAGGGCTTGCTTAGTTAGGATCTAATAGGGCAAGTCAAAGGGCATTTCAAATCATGGTTGCCAAAATCTTGGTAAGAATTTTGGTATAGTATTTGGTTGGTTGTCAAAATGAAGGCTTACCAAATTTCTCTTTTATATGTAGTTTAAGAACATTCTAGAGACTTACCAAAACTTTAGCATAAAAATTGGTGACACTAATTCTTTGGCAATGAACCAAACGATGACCATAAATTTAGCATGCTATGGTTTTGGTTTGGCAAGAATTGGATGCCAACCAGGCAGGCCTTAAGAGAAGAAGGGCCTCAGGAAGCCGAGTGCGATGTTTGGGCCGAGATGGGCCACTGAAACGGCCTACTAGATGAGTTTAGTTGGCTCTCGAACCCTCTCGTTCCCCATCTATAGGAAAGGGCGACGCCTAGGCGATTCTTAATTCCGCCCTGCTCCTCGCCGGATTTCTTCCCTCCGTCGTTGTCTTCGGGCACGAGGAGGTGGGGAGTCTGGTTGAGAAGCGGGGCAGTTGTCCATACTAGTATGTATTTCATTCCCTTTAGTCTTAGGGTAGTTTTCTGCAACCGAAGGCGTCGGCTGCAGCCTAGGTTATGGTGGTGGCGATGAGGTCTCCACAGGTGATTTTGTCCCTTCGAGCCAGCTCTGGTGACGACGCCGTCGCTTCATCCGGCGGTTCGCTCGTGAGGTATGTGTACCTTGAACTCGCGGCATCGGGTTCGGGTCTCCAAATCCCCTTTTTGGGTTATTCGTTTTCTGTCGATTGGGGTCTCCTGTTGAGGCGACAGGCGTCAGATCCCCTTCGTTACGACGAAGCTACGGCCGTTGGCCGTCCGCCGGAGCATTCAATGGTTCAAGTACACGCCATTTTTGGTGTGTCACTGATGGCGATTCAAAACCTTGATGTTTCTTCGTCTATATGGGCTTTAAGTTTCTTCCTTGGTGTTTTGCTCTTCCATTCAGTGGCGTGGCAGAGCACCAAGCAGAGGCGGCTTCAACCGGTGGTGACGAAGATGATATTGTGGACCTCAAATGGGTGTCAATATAATTTTCTTATCTTTCAGGGGTCCCTCGGTATGAGGGATTTGGGTGTAAAAGTACTGTATCAATAAACGTCCTACCATTTTCTCAAAAAAAAAGATGAGTTTAGTTGGGGTCACTGTTGGATCACAACAAACGTCTTCGATGCGCCGACTGTAGAGACAGGTCGCTCTGCGCGACTGCAGATGATTTCATTCCCGTAGTAGGAGCAGCGGAAGAAGTCTTGCGGCGTACCAATCCAATCCGACAATCAGTACATGACATGGATTTTTTGGAAAAAAATAGATAATTCGATAAATAAAGAATCTCTTGATGCATACTTTTAGAGAGAGCGCCTCTTAATTCAAGATTTTCGATCTAAATTTTAGTCTCTTGGAGTCACTCCAACACGGTCATATGTACGGAACATGCATAATAGGGAAGGTGCTTTTTCATTTTTCCTACTCATTTTTGCCTTCCGTGTAGCCTAATAGACAATTTAGCATTGTGAGTGAATTAGTATAATGGTGGTCGTACAACATTTGAGAACCTCTAACACCAAATCCGATCCATCTGGTCTATGGACTAAAGTTTAGTTCAGGTCACATCGAATGTTTGATGTCAATTACAAGAACTAAACATAATCTAATTACAATACTAATGCATAAGTTGTGGCTAATCCATGAGACAAATATATTAAAGCTAATTAATCAATGATTAGCATATTGTCGGAGTCAAGATATCCTGGTTATCTAAAGGCACTGAATGGCTGCCACGCAAGTGGCCCAGCCGATCAGGGTCCAAGTGCCACAGCCAACGACACATAGGCCCAGGATTGAGCACCAAGGCATAAGTCTACCATGACCTCTCCCTCACCTGTCTTTGCACGCCTCGGGGTCGCACCTGACCTCTCTTCTGTCTCGACCCAAGAGAAAGAACGAAGTGAGGCCGAAAGTCGCCCGGTATGCCTGCCCTGACGAAGATAGTCACGCTCCACCTACTCTGCCAGGACAATTGGACGGCCATCTGACACCATCCCGACGCTCCATGCAAACAAGACAGGGCCTGTTCGGTCGGCTGGAGCTGGTCCATTGCTACAGTATTTTGTGGGTGGGAAATCAGCCAGCTCCAGCCACAGCAACAGCCTCTCCAGCCAGCCGAACGGGCCCACAACACAGCGGGACAGTGGCGACCAACCAGGCATTGCACTATCCAAGCTTGACACGACAAGACGAGCGTACAACCCCACTTGCTAGGGGACATATCGAAGCATCTAGGCCTCTGATGAGTTTCACTGATTAATGACGACATAAAATTATTGTGACTAACGTGGGTTTTACAGAAATAGGTCACAATAATGATGATTATTTAGGCAATGGTTCTCATGCCCTTATCAATGGAATTCGTCTTGGTTTTCAAAGGATGGACAATAAGGTTAAGAACGAACTAGTTCTAAATGTCATTTGGTGTTGCAGACACTTAGAGGAGTTTAAGACACTGTTTTTTCTTTGGTCGTACTATGAAGAGGGGTATGAACTTGTAGCTTGACCTAAGTGAATCTAATGTGTTACTTAAACTTAGCACTGGCTAGCTCATAGGAAGCCTAAAGATCATTTGCTGGATCAAGTCCGGTTCACAAAGTTTTGGAATTGGAAGTGAAGAGAGGGCATGATTGAGTTGATATTCAGACCAGAGAGCAGCTCTAGCGCTGGGGACTGTCGGTGTTTAGCCACCGATAGCCTGCCACGGGGTTTCCGTAGCAGTTGATTCGGATCTCGGCGAATAACTGGAACTCGGCGGTTTCACGCAAGAGACACACGGTTTATCTTGGTTCGAGCCCTCGTCGTCGAGTAAAACCTCTACTCCAGTCGGCCTTGGCCTTTTGCGTTGGATTGATGTGTGATTGTGTGTTGTTCGTCTATTACAAAAGAGGGTGATCTGGCTCCTTTTTATGAGAGGAAAGGAGCCAGAGCTGCGGTTTCTAATCCTAGTCGGACTTGTAGGAAGAGTTCCGCTCCTATTACAGAAGTTACTTTCTATTTATCTAACTAGGATGATCCGTTATCTACTCGGATCCGGCCTTCTTGCTTTTGTCCTGACGGGAGCCGTGCTGGTGAATAGCCGTCTATGTCCCGTATCGACAAGCCCCCGAGCATTTCGAAGTAGAACTCGGGTAACGTCTTGTTTCTTGAGGGATGCTTTGAAATGATCTAGCTGAAGACTTCTTTTCCTTATGTTGTGCGCCGTAGGTGCACTCATTGAGTGTTGCCCCCGAGCCTTTTGCTACTTATTTATAAGTAGCCAGAGGGTCTTGAGAGGAAGAAAAAAGTTGATGGTGTATGCCCTGTTGTTTTTGGTCAAAAAAGAAGTCGGGCGATGGCTTTTAGTCTGTTTGGTATTGTAAGTGCGTTTCCTTAAGCGTAGCCCCCAGCTCTTCCGAGTTCTTTGTAAGAACTGTGCGAAGGCTTGTGACTTGCTTTAGCCGTAGCCCCCGAGCTTTTCTGAGCTCTTCTGTGCGGGATCTTGACAAATGCTCGTGTCTTACTTTTTAGTCATAGCCCCCCAGCTTTTTTTACTCGAGTTCTTCATTTGTAGGAATTGGACAACGGCTCGTGACTTGCTTTTTACTCTCTTTTTTTGTGTCTGCTTTTTTTATGGTTGGACGTTGGCAGCTGGTGGTGTAAAGGCTTTTACTGTTCTGGAATATGCCTGGAATATGCTCCTTTACTGCTTTCTTTACTGCCCTCTTTTATTGTCCTTGTCATTGCTTCTTTGTCTTGGTGAACTTGGTCTATGTACGCCGATCTGATCCTATAAATTGGACCTCCCTCTTGGTTGCTTTCAGTGTCTTATAGTGTGCTTCTTTCTGTTTTTGTAAAGATGATAGTTTGTGAGGTGGAGCAGCCCCTGGGCTTCTTTCTTGTTCTTCCAGTATGGTCAATTTAGTGGGTAGAAGAATTCTTGAGATAGGGATTAGAGGCAGACTAATCCCGGAGTAGCATTGTGATTGGAGGCTCGTTACGGTAGGTAGAAGAAGTCTTGAGATGTGCCTTATCTTTGGGTCATTTTGCACTCTTAGTTCTTCTTTTTCCACTCTGCGGACATATGCTCTGCGTGGGAAGGTAGCCGAGCCACACTTGTCCTCTAGTTGTTCGGTGTAAAATCAGCTACCGCCCCACGCACAGTGGAGCTCTCTTGTTCACATGGGGTTCGATCCGGCTTGTTTTTGGAGAGGTCCGATGTGATGTTTGATCGATCGGTGCTACTTTTGGCGATTTTGGATGCACTGCTTGTGATGGTGTATCTAGATTGCTTTGGATCTGCTTTCGGCCCGATCTATTCAAGAGGTAGTGCAGGTCTGTGGCGGTTACCTCCTTGGGTTACGCGTAGTTGTCTTCTATGACAGAATTCCACTTTGGGTTCCTTGTAGATTTTTCGCGTAATTTTCTTCTATGGCCAAATTCTACAGGGTTCCTTATAACCGTTGCTTTGGTGTTCTTTCTGAATTCGATGGGTCTTGTAAGACTTGTATCTTGTAAGACTTGGATCCTTATAGCATGTAAGACTTGTATCCTTGTATCCTGCAAGTTGTGTTGAAGAAATATATGTTCCTGAAATGATCCGAGTTGTTTTGTCTTGAGTTGCTTTGGTTGTGCGCCTTCGTGCCGACTTGTTTTGATTGATAAGAAGACCGGCCGTCGTCTTCGAGTGGACTTGTTTTAGCTTTGTCTTCCTTCGTGTGGAGTTGTTCTTGGATGTCTTACTTCGTCTTGGACTTGTTATGGAAATTTCGGCGGAGTTACCTTTTCTTGTAACGGTATTATATTTTTACGTTGGTGGGTAATGGGATTAGGACCGTTATCCCAGATTTGGGGGTTTCTTGGGCCTTTCTTGTTATTGCGCTTTGTATCCGTTGGCCTTTTTACCGTTGCCCCTTAAGTGGGCTTTAAGACCAGGGCTATAAATCTACCCGTGTAATACGTTCTTCTTCTTCACCTTGCCTTTGCTTCACGAAACCCTAGCGCCGGAGAAAAAATCTCCAAACCCCACTCTTGCTTTCTTTGCGCATCTTTCCCTTAGCTTTGGTTGCTTGATTCATTGTATGGGTAGGAAGAAGGTTGCGTTCCGGAAGCCGGTGGTCGAGAACCCTGTTCTTGAGGAGGAGGTCGACGAGCGGTAAACCAATTTGCTTTGCAATGAAGGCCACCGCGAAGAACTTCCCCCCTCCGATTACTCGGGGAGAAGCATCTAGTCGAGCTGCGGGGAGTGGGGGATGATCCGATCTAAGGAGTTCTCTGGTTGGGTTGTTCTGGTGAGCATCGTGTTCTGTTCCTCGTCCGGGGAAATTGTTCTTTTTATTTCTTTTGTCCGCGCCGGTCTTTGTCTTCCAAAGTGTTCCTTCCTTCATCGTTTTTCTTATATTTTTGCATCTCTCTCCATGATCTTACCCCGAGTGGAGTTCTTCATCATGCTGTTTTTTGTTCACTTTTGTGAAACTTTCCTTGGTATTCCTCCTTCTCTAAATCTGTTCCGCTTTCTTTTTCCGTCTCAAGCCGCAGCCCCGCAATGATTCCCTCCACACCCTTGGTGGATGTGGGATTTAATTTCGGCCGGGGCGTAAGTCGAAACTTCTTTGAGTACGACCTTGTTGAATCCATGAAGGATTGGCGGTCCGAGTGGTTTTATCTTTGGAAATCTTGATGGGGGTCTTTGGTGCTCCCAAGACTCCAAACCTACTCGGGGGGGTCCCTCCCATGTTCCTAATGATCGATGGGAGAAGGAGCAGACTCACTGCTTTGCCGAGTTGACTCTTCTCCAACCTCTTTTCAATAGGATAAGTTTTTTGAAGCAAAATGGCTTGTCGGTTTCACTATAGTGGCAAGTTATCTTAAATCGCCGAGTCTGACCTTTAAAGGCGTGTGAGCATTTTGGCTTTGAGTACTCGGGCGCCGAGGATCCTTCTCGTATGGTGGCCACGACCGAGTTGTCGATGATCGGTGCTTGCGGCGCCTCGGAAGATCTTGAAAGGAGCGTCGGTGGTCCCCATGATTGGCTTTGAGTACTCGGCCCGGCAAACCTCCTCTGGCTTGTAAGTTGTGTTTTTTTCACTCGCTTGTTTTTGTGTTTCCAAGTACTTTTAATTGAAGCTGACTTGTTTCTTTTGGTGTTTTTTTTAAGCCTTTTGGTAGGGATTTCGATGCTGATGCCTCTCTCTATGTTGATGGAGAGATTGCTCCTCTTCCTGCTCCCTTAGCTGCTCCTGGTCATAAGGTAATTGAAGGTCGAGTTGTTTTGCCGGTGTTTACGAAATGGAGCCTGTTCTTCAAGTATGTTCCTTATCAGCCGGTGGCCCTTGCTCGAGTTACTCGCGGCTGGTGGAAAGAGGCCTGCTTGCGGGTGATTCTTCTTCTCTTTGCGCCTCGAGCGGGCGCGCTCTTCTTCTTCTCCCCGCCTTCGGGTAACCTTCTGATAGGTGAGAGGTTGTTTGGTCTTGTCTTGCTTGTTCTTTTTAGAAAACAGTCTTGATTCTTTTTCCTTGGTAGGTGGTGGATCTGTTCTTCTTTTTGAAGACGAGGTTGAAGATGTTGATGACTCCCCTCTTCTTCGTCGGTGAGTGTTGTCTTCTTGGTTTTGGTGTATATACTTTTTGCTGTTTAATTATGATTTTGGTTTTCTATAGCCCCCGGGCGACTTCTTCTTATTCTCCGGACTTGGGATCCCTGCCGGGTCCCGTGTCCTTTCTTCTGCCGAGTTGTTGGTGGATCTGAATCGGGTTATGCGCCTCCACCAACTTCGGCCTCGTATTGCTCTCCGTCGTGCCCCTAAGTAAGTTTTTTTCTTCTTCTTGACTTCTTTTTCTATTTCTTGTATCATTTGTCCTTAGCTTTTTGGTTCTTGTAGGTTATC